>VYZP01075144.1:61703-145447 GCA_013400635.1 Hypocryptadius cinnamomeus
GGTACTTGGCATGTGCATAATGAGTGAGGCACCTCACTCAGCCTCTCATGTCCTACAGCTAACTGCAGAAACTGGTCTCTTTACAGTGCAGAAATGCCTGACCCAACAGCCATGCAGTCAACAGCAGTCTCTACTGACCACAGAGTGCCTTGCCTAAGGCAGCAAGTGCTACAGGGCTGGGGTCTGTTTGGAGACTGATTGAAGGGTACACACTTAGATTACACATGACTTGCAAATCAATATTTTACCAACCTCTTTTCTCACAGGCTCACTTGATGAAC
Source organism: Hypocryptadius cinnamomeus (assembly GCA_013400635.1). Classification (NCBI taxonomy): domain Eukaryota; kingdom Metazoa; phylum Chordata; class Aves; order Passeriformes; family Zosteropidae; genus Hypocryptadius; species Hypocryptadius cinnamomeus. The sequence continues at coordinate 61,985 of VYZP01075144.1, forward strand.
CTGACAGGTTCATTTGATGCATTTGCTCCATATTTTTATATAGAAGTTTTAATGTATTACATAGCTGGAGATAATGGTGCCTTCTATCTACTGATAAGTCTATTCTGAGGTTCAGATTATCCCAAGACACTTTGGTTGTTGGAGAGAGACCAAAGGCACCTGTATCTAGCCAATGGAGTCATCAGCAGATGGTTGATAATTGTAGAATTCCCTCAGGATTTACCCTGTCCAGCTGAGATCCTGTTGTTTTCCTTTGTTTTACAGAAACAAGCCAATGACCTTGTTGGCACCCTGATGAAGTGCACACCCCACTACATCCGCTGCATCAAACCCAACGAAACAAAGAAGTCTCGAGACTGGGAGGAGAGCAGGTATGGATCAGCAGAGTGTGTGAGGAGAAGCAGTACTAATGGTCAAAAGAAGCCATAAAAAAACCCTCATTTGTGATTGTACAGCCTACAAACAGAACTACATTCTCTAAAGCATCAGAAATGAAATCTGGCATGACCTCTCCTAAACGTTGAGGATAAGTGCTGGTCACTTGGTCTGAATCAGCACTTAGTGTGTGCAGCTCTTGGCTTTGCTCCTGCCAGTTACGAAAAACCAACATTTGCATGAGTAACAGCCAATATATTAACTCAGTTTTCCATGTAGAATGTGCACACCAAATGTATTATGAACACTTCTAACTTTGGCTTTATGCTTTGAAAATAGCTTCTATTAAGAAGCTAGAAAGCCAGTAGGAGATCTATAGCTGCTTTTATGTGTCAAACCTGCCAAAAAGTGTCTATAACCAACAGTGGAGAAAGTTCCTGTTTTACTTACATTTAATTAGCCAGCTCTTTAAAAAGAAATGACTGGAATGTCATATCAGGTGATTATATAGACATTAAATAGATGTCTAAATGATCTGTTTGGTTTATCAATCTGTTTTAAGGCATCTTTAACTATGTGGTGCTTGTAGGACCTTCCTCTTCTCTGGACAATATGCTGCTCTTTTTGCACTGGGGTAGGTGCTCAGTAGGAAGTGTAAGCTGTGTGGGGCTCTAGTGTAGGTAGCATTCATTATTATGTACCAAGTGCTTTTGAAAATGGTAAAATTGCTGATAAAGCAAGTGATTATTTTTATCACAGTGAAACAGCTTGCAAAGTCTGATAGAAAGCATTCTTGGACAACCCCAGCAGAATTCCCTTCCTGCCTTTCCAGCAGACCAGCACAGTCACATGCAGATGGAGAGCACTTACAGAAGCTATTGGGACTGCACTCCAAAGTCTCAGTGAGGGCTTGGCAGTAAATGTAGACCCTCTTTAGCTTTTCCACCCTGAAAATCCTACTGTGCAGCACTTCATTTTCTACTCACACTGGGGACCAAAGGAGGAGACTAAGTGATCCTGGGAAAAGTATTTATAAAACTTATAGTTAAAAATTGAGGGGCTTTTAAAATCAATCATTTGCATATTGGGAAACAGGCCTATTATTGTGGAAGGTGTTGCTAGGAAACCAGTGAAACAAATACAGTCAGTCCTAGTCCTGAGAAAAGGACAGCTTTCAGGAAACCCCTTTAGGAGCAAAAGTGGGCAAGATTTCTTCTTGTTTTCCTATCGTGAGGATGGTGTGTTACCAGTAGCTGCTGTATTTGCCAAGTGAAATACAAAGGTTTGTATACTGTCAAGCTCAGACAGAAATGGAAAATGCTGCTTACAATGGTGATCCTTCATCCCTGTTTAAAAATCCCAACATTCTTCCATTTCAATCTGTGATTGCCCACCTATTGTACTAGGACTTCACTGGGGCACTTAGTGACAGGTCTGGGGAAGAGAAATTTATATGCATGTGACAATTCAGAGTTAAGCTCAATATTGTTGTTTCTCAAATTTACTGTGAAAAGATTTGAGAGAAATAAAAAACATAATTGAGTTTATGTAATACTTTGCTGATTGGTGGATTTTTAAAATTTTTTTGTTTTATTTTCTTGCATGGTCACATAATGCTGCATCATACAGAGGCTGCCTTAGTCAGTGTAATGGGAGTAGCAATTTGCTTATTAGTAGCAGGTTTACTAGACCATGAAAATGTAACTGAAAAAGGAAAAAACCCTTTCACAAAGCTGCTCTTACTTCATGCTCACAGAAGCCATGGAACTCCACCTTTCTGCTGCTGTTGAATTACTCCAGAATATTTAGCACTGAAACACAGGCCTTTGTAATATCTAAAGCTTGTATAATACCTTAGTTAGTCCAGAAATTGGGGTGTTCTTGAAATGTGTTTTTGTTCAGGTCCTGGCACAGCCACTTGGACTTGTATTCAAAACTGCTGCATTAGCTGAATTCCCAGACCCTGACCTGCTTGAGGTTGCTGCCTGAAGGGAGATTTTCATTGTGTCTCTTCTCAGAAAGGATAGGAAAAAACCAGAAAAATGTCTCAAATTCTCTGGTGCTGGACACTGATACTGGCAAGACAGTAAGAAAATGGGAGTAGTCCTGTTGCTCTAGTGCATTATTCCAGATGTGAACAGGAGGGAAAGCTATAAACAGGAAAATGTATTTTTGTCCACCAACTTTGTACTGAACCAGAATTCTTGGAGTGGGTACAAAATATACTTGATTCCTTGAACACAGCAAGATTAAAATGTGTAGTAGTCTTTATTTTAAGCTAAAAGAGCAATATCACTCATCATTTAGTAAAATACCTCTCAAAAGTGGTCTTCAAAAAGAAGAAATAGCTGAAGGGATTTTGTCATTTGTAGGAAGGGATTTCAAAAGATTTTTCCCTTCATACTATGAGTCATTTGAAAAAAAAGTCTCAACAAAAAAAAAAAGGCAGTACATTTTATATTCAAATTTAACTTTTCAAAATAGCTAGAGAAATAATATTGAATTAACTGAGAGTGTTTCAGGATTTGAAAAATCTTCTGTAAAATCAGAGAAATAGTAAGCAAAACAAAATTCAATGGCTTATTACAGGCTCACTTTTAAAAAATTATATGTAAACAGATGCTCTTTTATATACTGTTTGTTAAACTTGCAGGACTAAAATCTTAAAAACTGTTGTAGTTCAGACTGAAAGCTAAAGCTTTTATACTTTGCTCTGTAGAAGAACAGCAACAGAGTGAAAAACTGACCTTGCTTCTTTCAGCATATGACTGAGATGAGAAAATTAAGGAAATGCCAAGGAAATCAGCAACTGAAATTCTTCAAATCAAATTACCAAACATTAAGCAGTAGACTAGCAGGATATGTAAGACAAAACATAAAATCATAAATGTGTCACAGGTCTAGGAGGAGGAAAAAGTGCAAAAGCTTTTTTGTTTTGCTGTTTTTCTGTTTAGCATTTCATGGGCACATCCTTGTTCCCTGATTAGAACCTAGCTGGAAGTGCTTGGTGTGAGGCAGCTCTGCTGCTGTTGGGATAATGGTGCTTCAGTTCCCATGTGCAGCAGAGTTTCTCCACAGCCATTAGCACTTTCTGTGGCACTGGTACCAGCTCAGCTTTTGTTTTTTAATTTAAAATGTGCCATGGATGAATCATCCATTACTGGCTTTAGCCAGTCTTGTGCCTATCCTCGAATCCTTCCTTTGCAGCATGGTAAAATTAGGAGGAACTCTAGCTTTTCATCAGTATGCTGACCTGGCTTTCTTCCTCCTGATTCTTTGTGTATTGAAAGTTTGGCATCAGGGGCTTTTTCCAGCCATCAGATTTGGTCTTTTCTCCATAACAATGAGGAAAAAAATGTTACTGTGTTGCTGTTTGAGCTATGTAAAGCATAGGAAAAACCTTGAGAAGAGAACACAGAACAATTTCCCAATCCCTTGGATACCAGCTGTGTAATTGTATCACTAATAGTTACTTGGCCTTTTATGGATTTTATTATTACCTAAGAAATTTATACACAAATTATTTTGGAGATGGGAAGTTAAACTAGGAAAAAATGCTAAGGCTAATTTGCTACATATATTTCAGTGCTGTGGTCTACCTGCTTGGAATACCTTTCCTACCATGCAGTGTGCAGGATAATGTGCAAAATTAGATTCATTTACCTGTGCATGAATTTTAGCAATCAACAGTTAAACATGACTCAGATATTTAAGAATGCCTCAATCCACAAGTATGCTGAAATGAAATGGATTTTAAGCCTTGCATTGTTTTTGTCCCCAGGGTAAAACATCAAGTGGAATACTTGGGTCTGAAAGAAAATATTCGAGTCAGAAGAGCTGGCTATGCCTACAGACGGGTTTTCAAGAAGTTTCTGCAGAGGTAGGTAACACTGTTTAGAAGAATTGCTATAAACAACAGCAAGGTTGTTTACATGATGAGGAGAGAACTAAAAGGTTGTCAGTTTTGAAACCTTCCCATTTCCCACTTAGCCATTTCTCCACATGTGCCTTGCTCAGTGGTCTCCATTATACAGATTTCAAAGTGCTTTAAAGCCTGGCTTTGTATTATTGAAAGTACTCCATTTTTTCTGTAACCTTGCCTAAGGCCTCAGTATTTGTAGTGCTATGAGGGCTTCCTCAAAGTTACAGAGAGTTCAAGGAACTGATGCAGTGCCTGAAATCTGAGTGTCCAGCTGCAAGCCCTTGTCTAAAATGTTACTGCTCCAGCTCTCCCAACTCTCCCCACAGCAGACAGAAGACAGGTAAAGAAGTCCACACCTGCCATTCAACCATTGCAGTGTAAAGAGTAACCTCAGCTTACACAGCTTGTTATCCTTCCACTGGTGTTCTGACAGCTGAGAGTGGGCACAGCTCAAACCTCTGCAGCTGCTCACGGAATGAATGAAAGCAAGTCAGAGCTCTGGGAGATCAGTCCTGTTCTTGGTGTCTTAGGACCAGCTGTTACCATGATTAACTACCTCCACTAGCTAATGAAATCCTCTTAAATAGGAGCAGTTTCAAGATTTGTACAACATTCAGCTTCTGTTCTTCAGAAACTGGAGACATGCAGCTAATAAGTGCCCAAACAGGCTTTATGTGATAAATCAGCTTTTGCTGGAAGTCGTTGCATTGAATTTGTGAGTGTCAAACAAAAAGCCAGTCAGTTTTTGCAAGGAGTGGAGTATAGTTAATCAGACAGCACAGGACAAAGCTGTTAGTAATCCTTAATGATAGTACCAAAAATATTCTAATAACGCAGTAACAGCCAGATCTAAAATCTCTGAGAATATGGACTTCATTTTCATGGAACAATTCTAAATTCGTTTTTCTTTATGACTTTCAAGCCTAGATGTATAAACATGAACACGCTACAGGCTATGTTACTTAACACAGACTGTTGCTGAGACAAATAACAGATTTATACTGTGTGTTAAATCTAGCCTGAACACAGACTGTGAGGGCTGGGCAGGCTCTGAGAGTTCTGCACAGAGGAAGGCTACATGGTATTCTGGATCCACAGGCAACTGAAACTCCTCTTATGGAATTCATCCTTTTGTTTCAGATTAATTAGCTTTGTTAAATTTAACATTTTGTTATGAGTAAAACTCTTCCTGCTCCCTTTCCATCCACAGTTCCTAGCATCCAGAACAAGCTCTGTTCTGACCCCCAGAGTCAGTGTGAGTAAAATGGGGCTGAGGCATGGGATGGACAGGAAATGCATGCTTGTACACTTGTTTTCATTGGGCGTTCCTTGGCAGCTCCACGCAAGTGGAGATTGCTGGGCTGAATAGACTTTTATGTACAAAATTTACATTTGCATGCAAAAAGCCACAGTCACTGAAAAGGCCTGTGTGTTCCCAAGCATAACCAATCTGAAAGCTGAGCTCCCACTCCCTGTTCAGCCATCAGACCTAACTGCATACTGGGAGTTTGTAATACCTATCTGGGGGCAGTCGTGATTTGAAATTGTTTCAGAAGCATGTTAAGAACACATTCAGTACTTGTGCTGAAATCATCTGCAAGATCAAATTGCACAAGCTTAACAAACCTGGATTCATGGATAGTGACATGACTGGTTTCATGGGAAGCATGCACGAGGACACTGAAGTGCCATTTCTAAACAGCAGTGAACAGTCAGAGTTGTCACATTATCAAACTGTGAAATGCTTAAATACTGCATGTTATAGAATTAACTGTTTGTTCTGCCCTATAGACTTGTCACAGCAGTAAAATGTATGAAGTTAATTTGATGAAAAAGGAGAATTTTAAATCTATTCTTACTTTGTACCCAAGAGCTCTACATATATTAAAAAGTCTTGAATCACGTTTTTCCCTATGCCCTCCTTTACAGCTCAGGAGATGTAGGAGAGAATTTGTAGAATGCTGAAATGTTATGTTACAGTCCCTTGTGTGGAAGGTAGCAGTTTCAAACACCTTTATTCACCTCAGCTCCTTTACCTTCAGACTTGGTTAGACCCACCTACACAGCTGCACTGTTGGCAGTACATGATGAGCCTGCAAAAGAGGCTGGTAAATAAATGAGCTGGGAGTTACTTTAACTTACAGTCCCTTAGTTGGTTGCATCTATTTACCCCATAATACTGAGAAATCACATAAATATGTAGTGCACACATTGTCTAAACACAGATTGTGTATAATACACTGCCATATTTAAGGTGGTGTAAGAGCTACTTCATTACACTGTCCAGCAGAGTACCTGAACGTTTGTTAACTGAGAGATTTGAACATGAGAACATCAGTGGTTTGAATCCTACTGAATTATTCAGAAGTTGCTTTTTTCTCATGCACCTTCTATTCAGAGGTGTTTGGGTTTTGTGATACATTTCTTTTTAACTGTTTGCTATTTGTGTTTGTGTGGTTTTGTTACTTAAATTGCATGATACCGTTCCTGCTTCTTGGCTGGATAATATTTTAGATATGATGATAACAGGCAGTCAACATTCCTTTAATGTGTTTTCCAACAATTCCTTGTGTGATTTTTTGAGAACATTTTATTAGTAGCTGCCTAAATCCTCTTAAGAACTTGGGAATTACAACAAACAGACCTCCAGACCTGATCACTTTTTTCATGTGTTGAATAGTTTTACTAATAAGCATGATTTAGTTTACATCACTTAAGTATGCCTAAGGCATTAAAAGGAAACTGTCAAGAGTAAAGAATGTAAGATTTTGGGCAGAAATTTGTCTCAATATATTTAGCTGTTCTCCAGTCTTGTCAAGGGAGCCTCAACAGCTGCTGCCAGAGAAGTTCCTTACCCCAAACATGCTGGGGCAGCTGGAGCCCAGCAGTGTTCCTTTGGTGGGCAGTGGAACAAGGCAGCTTTGTAACTCCAGCCTGGCAGTTCCAAAAGCCCAAGCGAAGCCTGGAGAAGTGAGAAGTTTGAAAGGGGCTGCTGCAACCTGGCATGACTTCATTCTCAAGGCTTACAGAGGACAGACACCATGAGAGAGAAGGCTTCATGCTTCTTTCTGTCCAAGACAAGTTAGAGCACTTCCTGCTCCTTCGAGGCCCTCTGTGGGGTCCGTTCCCAGAGTGCCCTCAAGCACTAACATCACTGTGCCTTCCTTCTTGCACCAGAGGCCAAGCCAGAGGCTTCCTGGGATAGAGGCAGCACGGGCTCCGTGCTAAATGCAGCCCAGCTGTTGAGCAGGTGGGTTAGGAGCACAGGCTGGTCACTTGCTCAGAAACAGAAAAGAACTTTGTAAGAATAAGAGTGAGAAGGCTTGAGTGAGAAATTGGACGTATGCTTGGGAACCAGTTTAGAGTACCAAGGATGTAGCTACTCAAATCTGGACCATAGGTCATTGTTGGTGAATAACTTCACCCTGGACTTGAGCAGATTCCAGCAGAACTTTCTGCAATGAACTGCTGCAGTTACCAGACAGCAACTGAGCATCTGGAAGTGGGAGACTCCAGGGCACTGTTGTTCTTTTCAGTTGTTTGGTCTCACTAAACAAGAAACATCTTAGTACTGTGCATCTCCACACACCAAGCTCTGAGACCTGCTGCCATTGTCAAGCTCCCCCAGGGTAGTGCTGGCCAGGAGTCAGTGGTGTTCTGCTGCTGCTGTTTGACCCCAGGTTTTAATCTCTTCTCGTTGGTGGTTTAAGGTATGCCATTCTGACCAAAGCAACCTGGCCCTCGTGGAAAGGAGAAGAGAAACAAGGAGTTCTCCACCTGCTTCAGTCAGTCAACATGGATCCTGACCAGTACCAGCTCGGGAAGTCCAAAGTCTTCATCAAAGCTCCAGAGTCTGTAAGTGTGCCAGAACACAATTCTTCAAACATGCAGCTGTTTGCTGAAATTAAAGCCCTGCCTGCTCAAGTTGAGCTTGATACCTGCTGAGGTGTGGGAAGTGTAAAAATCTGAGACAAGCTGAACACGTCTGTCACAGAGCCTGTGTAAAGGGCACACTGCATAAGGTCACTGCAGGGTTTTGGCACTTAATATAAAGAGAATTAAATGCATCAAGAAGAAGAAAAATAGGTTATGAAAATGCTTTGGTATCAAGAACATTGGTCCTCTTCTCATAACAAAAACTATAGATGAAGGTAGAATAATCCCAAAGGATGGTAAGCACAGAGTAAATCAGTGTTCCAGAATGGCTGCAACTTGAAATCCCAAAGGGAATATTAGGGAGGCATCACAAGGCTGGTTTTATCCTGTGGCTACTAAGTTGTGCAAAAACTGTTGGAAAAAAGTTTTCTTACTTTGCTATTCAGGAAAGTTGTTAAGGAAAATCTGTGCTCTACTCACCCTCCTGTATTCCTGGTGCATCAGAAGCAATGGGCTGTAGTTTGTGTAGCACATCTTGCAGCTGAGCATTGATTTCTTGGTGCTTTGTCTGAAGTTATATGCTAAAATAAAAGCTGAACACTTCTGTAGCTATCATTTGCTGTTCTAGGAACATATATTTTTCTCTGTAGAACAACAATAATTCAGGCAATGACACTGCTGTGTCCAATCACATGGGAAGATATTTGTTAAAGGCAAAAAAAGAATGTTTCTCCAAGGCATAATAGAAATTTTGTTGTTTCTACCATAAAAAGGGTAAGATATTGTTCAGGAATAATGGGATTTACATCCCTGCCTAAATCTGAGAGACATGTTTATACACCATAGCATGTAGTGCTTGAGATGTTGGTTATTACAGTAATTCAGGTGGCATATTGGCAGAGAAGGAAACAATTATGGGATTGATCCTACTTGGTCATGGCAACAACAGCCAGCCAGTTCTGAGGGAGTGTGAGCTTCACCTGCTTCCTCTGGAGCACAGCTGTGATGTCTTTCTGGAGATTATTGGGAGTTTTGGCTTGTGAAGTTGGTGTGATTTCCTGGTGTCTGTCTCCTGGCTACTTCTGTTTGGTAGCCAAGTGGCAAGTGCTGCCATGGTGGATCCAGTTGCCCTGCAGTCAGTAAATGATCTGTAGCCCATCATGATGTGCTGCTGGCTCTTCTGAGAGGATGGATTGCTGCCCAGTGGAAGCATCTTCCCATCCTGATGCGTTTTTGTGATGCTAAGTCCTGCTTGCATGGATATGTCATTCAGTGGTGTTACCTGAGTTTTTCTGAGGGGCAATTCTGCAGGTTAGGACAACATGAAGTTGACTGGAAATTTTTTTGGGGTTGTGTTTCAACTTTAATTTTAATTTATGCTTTTAATTACTACATATGTTTTCTTTATTTTTTTTTAATGCCATGAAATCTCTTTTTAAATAAGTGCCAAAATGAGTCTGGGCTTTTTTATTTTATGTTGAAAGTGTTTTTACAAACTGAATATTTTAAAGAGTGATTTATCTTTTATTAAGGAAGACAATCATATCTCATCTTATATTGCTAAAGTATTGGCTAGGATCGTATTGCTTCTGAGAAAAATAATCTTTCAGATGGTAAATGAAATTTTTTCTTTCTTCCACCAAAAAGTGCACCTATTATGGTTAAAGGTGAAAAATACTTGATTTGCTTGAGAGTGTAAGAGGAGGCTTTTATAATACATATTTTAGGAAAGGGTTTATGCAATATCTTTATTTCTGTAGGTTAAGAACTATATTTTAGCTGAGTGATTTAGTTGAACTTCCTTAATGGTGACCTTCAGCTGCAGATGATAGATTATTTTGCACTGAGATTTTGCAATTAACATTATTGTTAGAAAAATAAATGGTGAATGTTCATGAGAGGCAGCATCAATATTGTCACTGTAACCTGAATTGCATGAGGTTGGTCATGCCCCTGCTGCAGCTGAGGATGTTTTTGCATCAGGAGCTCTCGTGCCTGTGCTGAAACCCCAGCCAGTGCTTGTGTTCAGGAAGAGATTTAAAAAAATTTTGAAATAAGTTTGCTGTCAATAGAGAATTGCCAACTGTGAAATAAGGTTTTCTGGGTGGCAGAAAGTCTTCATTATTTACATTTCCATCACACATCTGAATAAATAACTCTATACAGGGGCAAGTGAGGTTCTGTGGAAATGGTTTGCACCAGTTTCCTTTTCCAGATCAATATGAACAACTGTTTTTCTAGATTTGCATGGTTTAGAGCAGCAAAATAAAAAAAAAAAAATCCTAGAGCCCAGGTTTGCTTCTCCATATACCTGTTTTTACTAATTTTATCTCTTGAAAGCTAGAAGAAAACTCCTGTGAATATTTAACACACAATGCAGGGAAATAATAAGTAACAATCATGTCAGTGGACTGATTGAATGCTGCAATTTAGCCAAATGCTTGTGCCCCTGATAAGATAAAAATCCCATTTCACTGAAGTATGTAAAATGCTGTAGTGAATATGCTGTATCCTACAATAATTATGAAGTTGTTCTAAGTGCATTTAATTTACATGTCTTTTAATAGGACCTGGGATTCTCAAAAAAGGGGATCCACCTGCCATTCCTGTTTTAATAAAATAGTATTTTCTCTTGATTTTTGATATTTTAGACCTAAAAATCTTACTATGTCATTCTTGTGAATTATAAGGTCATAGTTACAAGTCCTGCAGCCAGCTGACAACCTTCAGTGGTGAGAAAGAATGGAGCCAGTGGACACAAGGGTATGAAGTTCAGCCAGGGAAGAAAGTTGCTTGTGAACAGTTATGTTACACATTGCACAGATTCCCACAGACAGGGTAACATTCTGACAAGAGAAGTAGGAATTTTGGAGAATGTGTGGATGGAGGCTGAAGAAATGGCCAGTGGAGAACCTTGCGTTGCACCAGAGAATATTGCAGGGAGAATCCATATTCCTCTTCCTTCATCATGGGGTAGGGAACTTAATGGGTAGACTGGTAAGAGCCACAGCCAGCCAAGCATCAGAGATTTCTTCCAGAAAGGCTGCCTTAACATTCCAGTCTCAGATCCCACGTCGTGGAAGAGGAACCAGCTTGGATCGAGAGTGAAATGCATGGAGAGTTGTCCAAAGTAAAATACAGCTTTTTCTTGAACTTTGCCTGTAAAATGTCTGCCCCACCCCACTGTGTCTTTGTACAGCTGTTTCTGTTAGAGGAGATGAGAGAGAGGAAGTATGATGGGTACGCCAGGGCCATCCAGAAGGCCTGGAGGAAGTACGCGGCCAGGAAAAAATACGTGCAGATGAGAGAAGAAGGTAGGTCAGAACTTCTGATGGCAGGGACTGCACACACACACACACACACACACTCACTCACTCACAGGTAGGAGCAGAAGGAGGGGCACAACGGGGGAGGAAATCCCTCTCTGTAGGCAAAAGTTGCACTGCAGGTAACTGTCTCGGAATGATTGCGCTTTGTTGGACCCCTGCAGACCACTGAGGAGGTTGACTGCTCTGCATGCTTGGACTGCCCAGTGTTTTACTCTGAAATCAAAGCCAGGCTGAGTAGGACAGACAGCAGAGAATGCTGTAGGGGAGGCAAAAAAAGAAAACTTCCCACAGTTACACAGGATCCGAATAATCTGTAGGTGATAAGATCAATCCATGAACTCTCCTGGGACTTAGTTGTGTGTGACCTGGGCTGTGAATGAACATGCTGGGTTTGGAAGGGTTAATCTTTAATTTATAGCACTGTGAGAAATTTCTTAGTTCCAGAAGTGCTCCTAATTAACCAGAACTAATGAGCTTGCCATCAGTGTATTTCATTAGGAATGGATTTAATGATCACATATATTTGTATCTAAAGAATTAGTAGCAGTGCTTCGCTGTTTTTCCATATTAGAAACAATGTGGTTCTCACTTCCCAAGAAATTCTGTGTGAAACAGTTGGCTCTTTGAGAGCCTGAGTTTAGGAAACTTGGTAGATGCTATTAATCAATGTTTATGTTTTGTATTTAAGCATCAGATCTGTTGCTGAGCAAGAAGGAGAGAAGACGGAACAGCATAAACAGGAATTTTGTGGGAGATTACATCGGCATGGAGGAGCACCCCGAGCTCCGCCAGTTTGTGGGCAAGCGGGAGAAGATCGATTTTGCAGACACTGTAACTAAATATGACAGAAGGTTTAAGGTGGGTGGAACAGCAGCATCCCCTAAAGACGAGTTCTGCTGCGAGTCAGAGTTGTCTTCACCATCTCGTGCCAGGACCTGCCCAGCTCAGGGCCTCACCACGCAGCACACGGCTGTGTATTCTCCATGTTGTGTTTCAGAGCGTGAAGCGAGATCTCGTCCTCACTCCCAAGTGCATTTACCTGATCGGGCGTGAAAAGATAAAGCAGGGCCCAGAGAAGGGCCAGGTGAAGGAGGTCTTGAAGCGAAGGATGGAAGTGGAGAGAATTCTTTCTGTTTCTTTAAGGTCAGTACCTGCAATGTATTTTTTCCATTAATAGAGCAGTTTGTGTAGGACAGGGAAAATAAGTTGATTGATGAAGTGGGAATTGAAAGCTTTCTTTTTGAATTTGCTTGCTTTGGGTTTCAGACTTGCTTCAGTAACCTTCAAATTTCCAATTTATCTCTAGTCAAAAAATCTGCCATTATTGAATTGCCATTATTACATTAACTGTAATTTTAATAGCACATGGTTTTTTGCTAACAGTAATTACTGTAAAACTACTAAGTAGTATTCCTGTCTCTCAAAAGGGATTGTTTCAGCTATTCCATTATCAACTCCTGAAAAAAAATCAAAGCTGTTCTCAGAAAGCAAGGCTCTGTAATTAATGCTGCTTGGATTTTGTTATGTTTTTAAAAATTAACCATGAGTACTCTGCAAATGTCATTATAATGCTGGCTGCATTTGCTGATGACATTTTAAACTGGATGGTGTATGCTCTGATTTCCTTGCAGCACCATGCAGGATGACATTTTCATTCTACATGAACAGGAATACGACAGTTTGCTCGAATCAGTCTTCAAAACAGAGTTTTTAAGCCTCTTGTCTAAACGATACGAAGAGAAAACACAACAGAAACTACCTCTGAAATTTAGCAATACGTGAGTTACGGCTTTTTTCAATGGGCATTTAGGGATAAATGTTTTGTTCTTGCTGCCAAGGCAAATGATTGAGTGCAAGTTGTACTTTATTTGCAATACTAGGAGGTAGCACAGTGTAAAACCCTGTACGTGCAAGGATATCAGATTTTGTGCTTGCCTTGTCAGAGTAACAGGTTAGGATTTACCAGGGCCACTTGACACTTCCCACTGTGTGTGTGCATGGAGAGCTGCCTTTGTTCTCCTGACCATGGCAGCAGGGCAGGGCCTCTGCACAGCCACTGCACAGCTGCTCCTGGCTCCTTCCCGGCAGGAGCAGGGAGCAGACATCTCAGTGAAGGGTTTGAAAGAATTCTGGGCACACAGTGCAGCAGTCTGAAATGCTGAAGTTTGTTGTGGGTGCTGGGAACTGCAGGGTGAAAGAATAATTCTAAGGAGGCCTCAGTTAAGTAAATTATATTGGGAACATTTTTTAGAAACAAGTATGAAAACCTAGAGCATGTCAGATGTGCACTTTGGCTCTGAGGACATCCTGGAAACAGTCCCAGCAAACATGTGCTTTTGTTAATACTTCCACCCATTAAGGAGATCGGCAACAGCAGGCCTTGGATTTGTGTGTTTATTTTATTGCCTTCAAAAAGGTGGAGGAATTACAAAAAGCAACAGAGATCACTAATTTTGTTTGGAAAGGGTGTAGAAGGAGGACTGAAGTGAGGAACATGACTATAGCATACACTCCTGTACACTGAGAATGCAAAGCCAGTACCAGGAGTGTCATGTACTGCATTTCTGGGGTCCTGGAGTAGACCCTACCTGAGTACAGTTCAGAGCAGATGGATGGTGTGGAAATGCTGGGAAAGAATGTAAAATGAAGGGGCTGAGGTGTGTCTGCAGAGCTGTTTCCTTGCAGCACAGCCAGGTCCAGCTGCGGTGGGGCTGTGCCTGACTGTGCAGGGAATGCTCACGAACAGCAGCGCCAGCAGGGGCAGCGCAGAGGCACTGCTGGCTCAGGGCTGACACATCTCCTACTTGGACCTTTGCACATTTTTGTTCAAAACTCACTCTCCTCTCCAGGGCATCTTAAACTTCCTTTGAGAAGCTGTACCAGGAAAGTTAAAATATCAATTAAGAACAACACTTTTTTTAAAAGCTGAGTCATTCATAGAATGCAGATTCTCAGTCTAAGCTTTTAATTTTATATTTCTAAGTTACCTGCTGCCAAGCAATACTGCCTTGATTTGATGTAGCAATTCTGTTTTTTTCATTTGTGTGTTCACATGCTTCTGTCAGACTTGAAGTGAAGCTGAAGAAGGAGAGCTGGGGGCCCTGGAGCAGTGCTGGTTCTCGACAGGTGCAGTTTATGCAAGGCCAGGGAGACGTAGCCATTCTCAAACCAAGTAATAAAGTGCTGCAGATCAGCATTGGACCAGGGCTACCAAAGAATTCCCGTAAGTTTGAATTTCCTCTAGAAATAAGGGGTTTATAAAATCAGAGAATGGTTGACTCTATCTATCTGTGCTTGGCTCTAGCCTCATCATGTTCTGTATTAATTTCTCTGTAACACACAAGGATCCTAAGGATTACACAGAGTTCCTTGCTGCTCTACAGCTGTCAGTGTTCTCAGCCTTGTTTACTGTAGTTGCAAGAAGGCTTCGCTTTATATCCTGAGGCTGATCTGGATCACTGAAGGGAGAATACCCCAAAGTCATCCTTTTTGCACCTAATGCTTTATCACAGCCTGGCCAACCCTGCAGGAGTCAGATTCCTTATTCCTGAGGATCAGCTCTTTCTGATCCCAGAAGAGGGGGTCTGGCAGCCAGCAGGACTTACCTAATTAATGTCATTGTGAAGGGGTAACAGAATGTTGCTGGTTTCTTCCAGGTCCTACTAGACGGAACCTTAGCCAAGGCAGAGGATATTCCAGTAGGTCTCAAAATCAGACTTATCCTATGAGAGCTGCACCACCTCCTCCAGGTAAGTCCTCTTAGCTTGGGATAAACAGAATTCCAGGTAAAGGCTCTTGGTTTTCTCCTGTCATCTGGCAATTTTTACCCATTTAAAAAAATGCTAACAGTTTAAATTTCTCTTTAAAGACCCTGCTTGGAAAGCATCTGTTTGTAGGCATTTTATGAAGTGTCTTGCTGGATATTCCCCCAGAGCTGTCCTGCTTGATGTGGATGGTGACTTGTTCAGACACTTGGTATAAGCCAGTGAATCTGAACCTGACCTTGTAGCCTTCTCCACTGTGAAGAGTACAAGCTCTGTGCTTATCGAGCCATGGAGAATGCTTTGCAGTGAAACTGCTCTCAGGGCCAGCACAGCACAGAATGCAGTTTGTGTCTCATGGTCCTGCCCTGTCAGACATGTTACAGCTCCTGTGTGCCCGAGTGCTGGGACACAGCAGCTGTGAACAGCATGGCTCTTTCTGCAGGGGACTGATGTCATTAGGGTGTTCCACTTCTGCCCAGGGCACATATGATTAATATTGCTTGTGAACTCACAGGGGAAAACAATGTTCCATTGACCCAGAATTTCCCAAGAGGTTTTTTTTGGTTTTTTTTTTTTACTTACACTCCCAGAGTACTTTCTTTTTAACAAAGACTCCTCTTTCAGTCAGCTGCTGTTTATTGAGAAGCACAATGCTAGTGGTGGAAGTTAGGGGTGTGACCAAATTAAATAGACAATTCCAAATCCTCACAGCTGTATAAGTCAAACTAACAACTGTGTGATCTGCCAGACCAGTAGTGCAGTGGGAAATTACTGTAAGAGTTGACCTGTCAGCAGACAGAGATACTGAGTATTTGTACAGCATCAGTTAAAGCAAGGACAGTGTGGTTTATATTTTCCAAAACTGTTTCAGCAGTTTCATAGCTAGGAGAATTCTTACTGCTGAAGTTAAGTGCTGTGGTGACCCTCAGGCATTGGGCTGTCACATTTAAAAGGTGAATAGAAGGCTTTCCTGCAAACCTCTCTGCAGGTTACAGTAACATGGCTTTGGTTGTTTTTTGAATGTTAAACTCTCTTGGAAAATAGCCACACATAGCTGGAAAAACAAAATTGCAGACAGGTGTTACAAAAGAGTTCCAGTTAAAATGCTCAGACTTTCAAGGAGTTTAAAGCCATGTCATGACTTGGGCAAATTCCTCCTTTGAAGTCCCAAACAATTATCTGGGTTCTGCTATTTTCACATCTTGTTTTAAAATCAGTGGTGCAGTAGCTGAACAGAGTGTTCTGTACAGGTTCAGAGTAACCCAAACCTTTATTAACATCACCATAATGTATGTGCCATCCTGGCTTGGATTGCACAGTGGGGTTTATGCAGGAGTTTCTGACCCCCAAGTTCTGCCACAGTACCCAAAGAACATCAGAAGAGCAGCTGTTACAGGCAGTAGGGTGATTGTAAAGGTGCTGTGATTGTGAATTCTGCTCTCTGCACAGCTGTTCTTTCTGCTAATGTTTAGCAGGCATAATCACGATGGCAGAGGAGAGGCTCACCCCTGTAAGTGAGGAAACTGATTTTTAATAGAAGCATAGCTCCTGTTTTGTTTCATAGGAGTTTTAGGAATGCAAAGCATGCAGACTTGGGCTCTTTAGGCCGTGATACTGTAAGTAGATCAGACATGGGTGGGTTTGCTTTAAATTCAAGTTAGAGGTATAATTCTTTTTTTAAAGGCATATACCCATGTAATTCCTAGAAAATTCAAATTCCTTTTCAGCTACCAAAATAGCACCACGGCATTTTTTAAAAACAAAACAACAAAAAAGCCCAAACACCCCCCCCACCCGCATGCTTGTTAAAATAAACAAGTATTTATAGCAACTCAATAAAAACAGTCAAATTCCTTGAGTATGTGGTAGACTGAGTTTGAACTTCAGAAGAAGGAGAAGAAATCAGGATATGGATTAGCTATGGATATGATTAATTATGATTATGAGTAGCTTTAAATTAACTCTTATCTGGATAAAATATTATGCAGTGTTTTAGAGAGGAGTTGGTGGTGCCGTGTTAGCTGAACTGGAACTCAGCTGAGAACTAACCCTTGTGCTTGCATGGAACACCCAGGGCACAAGTCTTAAACCTGAGCACAAGTCCATGAAGTTGGCAACTCACAGAGATTGTCAGCAGACCAGAAACAGGGTATAAATCAACATTTCAACATGATTTTCTGTTTGGGTTCCTCGATGGGTGGGGCTCTCTGATAGCTGAGTCTGACAGCTAAGCCATCAAAGGTTACCTTTACTGAGCTGGAGTTTGGACTGCATGCACTCACTCTTTATTTACTTCTAGATCAGCAGCAAAATGGAGTAATAAATCCCCCCCAGGCTGCAGCCCATCCCCAGATCCCAGGAAATCAGTGGGCCAATCAGAAGAACCTGTACACAAACATGACACGACCAGCTTTACCACGGCAAATGTCAGGAGGATCAGGCAAGATTTCACAGCAACCACAAAGCTTGGATTTCTTGAAAGTACCTGACCAAGGAGCAGCTGGGTAAGATTTTACACTGAATCTGATAAAAAGTTGTCCATTTTTGCAAATATTTTTACACACTCAAACTGTTCATGACTGATACACTCTGTGCATCAATCACCAGGTTGTACTCTTGAGCTGTACTCAAAGGTTATCATCCATTCCATCAGATTCCAAAACATACTCCATCCTAGACCCCTAGGAATAAAGGTGAAGCAGTTCTGGTTTAATATCTTAAATTTGAATGTTGAAGGCCTTAAAAAATGTTAAGGTTTTTCAGTGACCCCACAGTTTCTACTTTAACTCAGCCCTTACTCCACTCTCTTGTAGGTCATTAGTGGAGTTTACTGTAGTGGGCATCTTAAGTGTCACTTAATTGTCAAAGACTGCTGCCTTTTCAGCAGTTCTTGGAAAAAAAGGAAAGAATGTAGTTTAGAAGAAGCAGTTTGCTGATGACTCCCATGATCTGCATGAATGGGGGTTCTTGGAGCCAGCAAAAGTACATTTATTTCTAACCATATCAAGAGCAACTTTTTGTGCAAGCAGCCCTGTCTCAGCTGTCAGTCAGCAGACAAGCTCCTTGGCAGGTATTCTGCACTAAAGTGCCCTCTTGGCCTAAGCATTCTTTTGCTGTGTGATCCAACAAGGCTGATTATTAAGTAGATTAGTTACAATTTAAGTGAGCATTACAAACCTCACAGTTATCAAATAGCAACGTAAATGTGCACAATTGATAGAGTTTGAGACTTGGAAATGCACCCAAGGGTTCCCAAGGAGCAGCTTTCCAGTTCCTAAACTTGGAGCCCCAAGCAGGGTTGGGCATGTACAGAGATCTTTGCAGTTGTACTAAATGCAGTCATTTTACCCCACTGTGCCAAGTGTCAGCCATAAGATATTTCAGGCATATTTAGAGCATTTTTTTGTTTAAGATTAATCTTCAAATAAGAAAGAAATCAGAAAGAAGTAGCCACTGCTACTTATTTTACCTTTTAAACTCATCAGCACATGCTAACAGGCACGTTAATAACTTCCATGGCTTTTAGTGGTGAAATGTTCTTGTCACATGTCAGCTTCTTCCTAAACTCTTTTACTAATATTAGACTTTACTTGGTCTTGAGACTACAGTTCATGTAACAACAAAAACACGTAAGCCATAGGATAAAACCAAGACTAAACATGCCAGCTGTTCTGCAGCAGTACCAAACCTAAGTACTCTTAGGAAAGTGACATTCCCAAGGCTGTCTTCCTGAGCATTATGAGCTCCTTTATTAATACACTGAAAAGAAACAACATTATTCTGCAGTGGATTTCAGACACATTTCTGTGCCTGTTCCTTTGCAAAAGGAAGCTGTGAGCTAGAAGAGGTGTGACTTTAGTATTTCAAAACCATAGCAATACATAAGTAGATACAATTTTTAAGAAGTAGAATTGGGTTTTTAGCAAAGCTGCCAAGAAAGATGCAGTGATGATACTAACAATCCAGTACAAGACCAAGGGTAAAATCAGCAGGCTCCCCCCAGAAGCAAAACATCTCATTTAAGACACTGTAGTTCTACCATAGCTGCACAAAAGCTGAGCTATTTTCCATGACTTGAGCTGAATTCCTTAATTTTTGTACATAGGTCTAGGTTTCACAGTGTTCCCTATCCTGAGCAAAGGCAGTAAGTAGATGCTGAAGAACAGGAGAAAAATCTCTTCCCTCATACACTGAGAACTGAAGTGCTGTTATAATCCATACTTCTAATCTTGTTTTCTGGTGCAGTTCACTACAAAGTTAGAATCAGAGGTTTATTGACAAAATTAAGCCTAGGACTTCATGTAAGTAACTGTAACCCTGTCCTGCAGAAGCCGTGTTACATTATCATGGCATTACATGACATGATCACAGTTCATTCTCCTCCACATCATTCCATTTTTAGGCATTCAGCAGATATATTATTCATTTTAACCTGACATACTGAGTCTAATACCTGTTCTCTCTTCCAGCCTTTATTAGCTGATGAGCTGGCAAAAGGCATTTCTTCCCTCTTTTCCCTTCCTAATCTTTGGAGTGGTCACAGCTGTGACAGTTTGTGCATCATCTCTTCTGCTGCTTCAGAGTTGGCTATAGCACAACAAGTCCATAGATGGCCCTGGAATCTGAGGGAACTTAAAAGAGATGCGAGTCTCTGTTACAGCTTAGTCACAAGAATGGTAAAGTAGCAAGCCCGTGAGCTAGAACTTTGTTTTTGATACTGAAAACTGAATCACTGGTGACACTGGGGCAAGGGGAGAGACACGGCCTAAGCTGTGTAGATACCGAGAGATGCATGAACCGCATGTGCACATTTGCTTCCATTTCAGCCTGGGCACTAAATGTCTTCTAAGCATTTGAACTGCTGTTGGGAAGTACTTACTCATCCATTTCCACAGGAAAGACGTGGCAACTCTGTCCCTTTCACAGGGAACGCTCACGCCGCTATTTGTAATTGTTGTGACATTCAAGAAAATCTGTGTCCCTTTTTCTGTGACATTCTTTGGAATGAATTCGTTCAGAGAGGCTTTGCTAGAGTTGCAGCCCAAAGCCCTTGGTGTCCGCAGGGTGCGCCGGCAGAGCTCCAGCCGCCCGCCGCCGGCCGGGGGGAGGCCCAAGCCGCAGCCCAGGCCCAAGCCGCAGGTGCCGCAGTGCCGGGCGCTCTACGCCTACGACGCGCAGGACACGGACGAGCTCAGCTTCAACGCCAACGACGTCATCGACATCATCAAGGAAGGTACGGCCTGGGCTGGCGCTAAAGCTCGGGGCTTTGGCCACTGGCACAGGGAGTTAGGACAGGACTTGCTGAGCCGCCCCACTGCATCTTCTCTCGTTAGGCTTGCACATTTCCATAATGGCTCGGGGGGCAGAGAAGCCTCCACCCCAGTCCAGCCCCTTCACTCAAGAGGATGTCAGAGACAGACCAAGGACGTGTCACTGGGTACTGCAGAGTGGTACACTTAGTGAGACATTCTGTCCTTCTAGTGAAAATTAGCCTAAATCACAGCTGTAGCACAAGAAGCAAAATGTAATTAGCCAGTTCCAGCTCTGGGTCTCCTCAAAGCAAAATGATGTGGCCAAAAGATGAACACACTCCAAAAATCCTGTCCCCTCATTCCTTCCCAGAAAGGCTCTCACAGCTTTGCAAGGTTACACCAAGTACACAGAAATGCTTCCAGAGTCTCACTCCTTACCTTGCTGTTCTTGCTACAGATCCTTCTGGCTGGTGGACGGGAAGACTACGAGGGAAACAAGGTCTGTTTCCCAACAATTACGTCACCAAGATTTAAAAGACTGTCAGAGAAAAATTGGCACGAAGGTACCAGTGGTTGAAGATGTTTTCCCTTGCCTTCAGGACACTGTTCTTCCAAGGTCTGCCTTCTCAGCAGCATTTTCACCAGTAAATTGTGTATGAGCAGGAAGAGTTTCCCACAGTACAGACTTTGATTTTTGTCTCAGCACCATACAGCAATGAACTGACCAATTATTTATTATATTTAAAACCTGGTTTAAACACCTGGTAAGTGAAGAATGCTCAAACCTACCATCTTCCTGAAACAGGTGATTTACAGTCTGGAACCAGGACTTTGAAAGGGGTGTATTTATTAAGTGCCTTCAGCTCAATATCAGTAACCTTTTTAATTATCTACTGAAGATAATGTTGAATGCACATTTCCTCTAATGCAGATCATTCTGGGGAACATGTTAATAAGTATGCTGCTACATGTCAAAAAGATTTAGGCTCATTTGGAATATTGCCATCTGAAAAACTACTGTGATGGTCTATTTAAGTAATTCTGTACAGAGATGTAATGGAACTGGATTGTGTTTGCAGATGTGTTTAGGGACTCCAACAGGCACTGTAAGACTTTAAAACAGAAAACCACATAGTACTGTATGCTAAACAATATTGCCTTCTTCAAGATTTATATTATAATATGGCTGGCCCATGTTGGATCTATGTTTAATACTCTACCTGTTATAGAAAGTGTCTTTATGCAGAGCTGTACATTTATAGAAATAGTTATATACTGTATATAAAAACTGGTTATGATAGAAACATGTATAAATGTATAATGCAGTAGTCCACTGTTCTTACAAGGTAGTACTGCTAGAATTTTTATGCCAGGTACTTACAGATATGCACTACTCCTCCTTTTAAATAGCAAAAGCACAGGTGTTACTGCCCAAGTCTGATTGCCTCCCCCAGAGTGGCTGTTGCTTGCCCTGCAGTTCTGACAATTCCTGCTTTGCCTTTTGAACCTCCATAAAATAAAACACAGGATGATCAACAGGTTTGTTCTCTATGAAGTTTGTTCTCACATATAGAAACAGAGCCCTTGACAACAATGGCTCCAGGATTTTACTGCACTGACTTCTAAAGAAAGAATCCCTTTCTTCACTCCAAACCAAATTATTTTCCCTATGTCCAGCTGAAGTGTCATGCATTTCATTCTCTCATGTTAAGAGCAGTTAAAAAGCCCTGCATATGCTGGTATTAAAAAGTTGCATAAGCTTCAAGCTACAGCTAAAAATCCTGAATCCCTCCCTCCTAAACCACTGCCTAAGTCTAACTTAGGTACACAAACTCCATCTTCTATAGCATCTGTTTCTGGGAGCCAGAAATGAGACCTCACTCCAAGGGAGGAATAATATCCACACAAGGAATGAGGCACATTTTTCAGAAGATGGTTTGCAGCAAGTGCTAGGCTTACTTATGCCAGGGGAGAGAAGAATCTCCTGCTTGAGGAGAGAAAACCCAGTAGCTTCAACATCCTTCCCACAGGGGAGCACTGAGAGGTCTAGGGCAGTTCTGTAGCACTGGGATCTTGCCTTCAACATCAGAGCCAGGCCCACTCATGAAGAGATGCTGAGCAGCTGTAGAATAACTAGCAGGGAAGGGAGGTACTGAGTTCAGCAGAAGCTGGGGACTATCAAAGGGACTATCAAAAGGTCTATTTTAGCCCCTGTTATACAAGATGAATTTAACAAATAGACATACATGAGGTATTGGGGCAGAAAAGTTGCATTACTTACATGCTTGCATTCCCTGAGCATACAGATACTGACAGATTAAAACCACAGACAAAAGCACACAAAGTGTCAAGGAAGTGACAAGAAGAATGGCCTTATGCTGGGTTTGACTCTATAATCCCAGGTACAGAGGTTTATTGGAGAAGCAGGGGGGGAAAAAGATGTGGGCAAC
Source organism: Hypocryptadius cinnamomeus (assembly GCA_013400635.1). Taxonomy (NCBI): domain Eukaryota; kingdom Metazoa; phylum Chordata; class Aves; order Passeriformes; family Zosteropidae; genus Hypocryptadius; species Hypocryptadius cinnamomeus. Next base: position 84,953 of record VYZP01075144.1, read on the forward strand.
CAAACAAGTAATGAAAAACCTAAAGGGGAGGGGGTTCTTTTCAGGAAGTGGAGAAGGTTTCAAGAGCTGAGCTGCTTTCAAAAGGTTTCATGCCCACGGTTCCACATCTGTATTCCCTGCACAGTTAGCATTACAGGAGACTTCCAGTTTTTCTACCTTAGCTCCTTTTTGTTAAGCACACAGAGAACACAAAGATTTACAAGGTTAATACCTGTAAAAGCCTACATCTTTCCCCAAACAAGATGGCTAACTACAAAAAAAAAATCCAGTATACTTTCTTGAAACAAGGCACTGAAATAAAGTACACATTTTGTGTTCTTTAAGGTACAACAAAAAAAAACCTGCCTCCTCTATCTTAAGAGTGAAATAAGTTAATAAATATAATGCAATATATAAAGCTTGGAGATTCTCTCTGGAAACAACCACAGAGAATAATCAAGCCCATTTAACTGCAAGTTGTAACAATCACCTCTTTAGTTAAATGTCCCACTTGGACATTAGATTGCAAATATGTAGGTTGTACCTTAAAGAGTCACACTCTCAATATTTAAAAGAAAGGAGTTTTATTTTTAGATAGAAAGCTGTATTACAAAGCAAATTTAAAATGTCACCTTCTGTGTGAGTCGGAAGTGTCTGTGGGAGCTGGAATGCTATGTACAAAAGCAGTGGACAAAGTGCACAGCCCATCAGGCCCTGGCTGCCCAGGGCTTCACAGCAGTGATGCAGCCAGATCCTTGATGATCTCACAGTTCAGCTGAGGGATGGTGCTGATGGTCAGTAGTTTGCTGCTTGCATACTTGTTCTTGATAGCCTGCAGAGTAGAGAAGAGAGATATAAAAGTTTCATGCATACACCATTGATGCTCAGGCAGGTAATTTTGGGTCACTTTGCCTGCCTGCTTGAAAAACAAGCAAACAAACACTGAACCAGTTTGCAAAGCAACAAGAGCACAATTTGTCTAAAAGGTTTTGCTGTTAACATTAATGCAACAGCCTCTTATAGGCTTGCCAGAACAGCTTATGCTTTAAGATAACATACAGAATATTTACCTAAGGAGCTACAATATGTAGCAAAGCTATTTTTAAAACATTAAAGAAAGGATTTAAGTAGTTATACTTACAGTGTATTTTGTTAACTTCTCATTTACTTTGACTACATTCTTGGCCATATGTTTCATGGTCATCACAAGACTGTCTTCTGCATAGCCAGTGTAGTACTGCTGCTTTGTACCCTGCAGCAGAATGGTAACAAACTTGAGATTTGTGAAGAGGGAATTGCTGCTTGAGGCACAATCACTTCAGGCAGCAAACACCCTGAGCTTCACAGCTAAGCCTCAAGTGCTGGGAATTGTGGCTGTCAGTTTAAATGACAGATCCAGAGTAACCTGATGTGCAGAAGTCTGGACACATCAATTTCAAAGACCATGCTTTTAGAGTGAACAGAGGATAAAAAAGCAACTACCAGCTGAATTACAACTCACTACTCATGGTCCACAGCTTCATTATGCTACATGTATTGCAAGAATTAGGAAAATCTACTTTTACTTACAGTGTAGCCTTCAATAATTCAGTGCTTTCACGAGAAAAATCCTTCTGTACCCCAGTATTCATACAGAAAAGGATTGTGAGTTTTTACTGGTACATTCTTTTTTCTACCTGCCACTATGCATCAGGCAGTCCAACCATCATTCCAGCACCAGCACTGTCACCAACTAAACTTTTAAAGTACTGTTTTATTGGCTGGATTCCATTGAGTGAAGAACAAGCAGTTTGATTAAAATGCTCACCCATGTGTTCTGTCCCATAATCTTCTGAGACAGGCAGAGTGCAGCAGCTGCGATCTCTGAGGGCCGGTGGTGAACCATGTCATAGTCTATCAGAGTCAGCTCCATCAGGTACTTTGCTAGAGTGTGTTGCTTAGCATCAGCCTAGCAGGTTGAGAGCTTGTTAATCCACAGTTTCACTTCACTTTAGCATTATCACTCAGAATTGCTTATTGTGTTCAAGAACAAAACAAAAATAGCAAAATCTACTACAGTTTAGGGACCATCCTTTCTAACAGACATTCCTCTCAAAATCAAGACCAGCAGCCATTTGGAATTTAGACACAAAGTCAAGTGAGGGATTTTAACAGAAATCTGCAGTATCAGGTACTGCTATGCCCAACTAGGGACACTAATGCTCCCTCTGTAATGCAAACTGCAGGACTGGAGGTGTAAAATTACTTAAGGAGAAACTTATTTGAGTTACCCAGTGGTCTGCTGAGGTAACTGAAGCCCACCTCAAGTGTAGACAAGTCACTTGAATATAATTACTGAGGTGGAGAAAGAAAGGGTTGTGTCAAACAGAAAGCTTATCTTTTGATTTTTAAATAACACAATTTTTACATCCAGAAGTTACAAAGAACTGCAACACTGCTAGTGTTTTACTAATAAGTATCCTGATCACCAGGATTAAAAAGATTAAAAGCAAGGCTTCTTAGTTTAACAGTAAAATTACTGCCACGAAGGCTGAACACAGGCATCAGTAAATAGAAATGTGAAATACTGCTGGCTGCCACAGTGACATTGTTGTGTTATGCCACACGGTGGAGTTTCAGAGCTGAGCATTTCTTCATCCAGCACTTAAGCTGGAGGAGGTAAGGTCACATGATAAAAACACCAGAAGCAATCCTTATAGGCTTTACCAATATAGGGAAGTGCTAGATAATGAGGACAAGTACCCACCTCCCCAGCTTTTGATGCTCTTCTTAAGAAGTGAATTGGAAGAGGTCGCCCCAGGTCAAAGTTTAATTCTCTAAGAATAATCATTTCCATTTCTCTAATTTCATTACTGGTGTAGGCATTGTCAGTAATGTAAACAAAGTCTGCTACATCAGGAGACAATATCTCTTCATATTTTGAAGCTACAAGCAGCGCTGTTACGCCCACCAGCTGAAGCTTCTTGCGAGGTACTGGATGACTCTGCAACACAGACATTAAAAATGCAGGCCCCGAAGTGTCAAACTCTAGATAATCAGATTCATATTTATCAGTTTAGAATAGCAGCATGACAATGTTCATTCCTATGAATGAGGCTTTCACTCTAGTGAAAGGTGTCTGTATAGTAACAGGCTCACAGAAGGCAGCAGCCTCAGAGTCAAGATGCTGCACTGTAACAGCTCTTCCACACAGAGCAGATTTTGTAGATTGTTCGATTTCTAAAGAAAAGTTAAATCCTGAACTCCTCTACAAACATAGCAACTGAGTAATTACTGAGCGTGACTTGAAGGAGCTCCCACCTGCAAGAAGCGATCCATGATGGCCACACACATGTAGAGCGTCTCCTGCAGGAGGCGGAACCTCGAGTGCACCTGCACGAGCCAGTCCACCAGGATGGCGCGCATGCGCCCGTTGATCGTCCTCCCGTCCAGGTAGTGCGGGCGGACAGACTGCTGCAGCTGTGGGGAGAGCGGGGTGAGCAGCCAGGCAACCCCCCTGAGACACCAGGGCAGCCCTGGGGCACCCTACCTCGAGCTCCCTCAGGTACAGGTAGATGTCTTTCACGTAGTCACTGCACAGCTGGGGGTTCTCCCAGTCCTCTGCATCGATGTCTTCCACGTTGTTGAGCAGCACATCGGAGAAGGCTTGGCACAAATCCTCCTCTTGCATTGATACATCCATAGGGACAGGAGACAGAACCTAAGGAACAGATCATACCTGTTAACATGGATCTACTGTTTAAGATTCGCTGTTCCTTTGTTTCCATGTTTCACCCGTCACTAATGCAACTTCTTTAGCTGGAAGCTTGGGCTCCAGGGCGGCAAGTTTTCACTGACATACCACAAACACAGAATCCCAAGATCTTCTAGCAACTGCCAGCTAAAGCAGAAACTTCATCCAGTACTTCAGCAGCTCATTCTGCCACTTGAACATCAATCTTTAGGTACAACATGCATAAAACCAAAATCTCAGAAAAGAAACCTTGTTTCTTCAGCAGGGGAATGAGATACAGCTACAGATAAACTACCATGAAGGTAGAGCTCAAAGTTGCAAATCAAATTAAAAATCAGAACAGTATCATCAATTCCTACCTTTGGAACATCAGTTTCTTTGTTTGCTTGATTTACAGCAGCTGGAGCTTTAGGCAGTACAATTCCATTTGTCATCTTGCTAGGTCCTTTCACAGGCTTTATGGATGCTTTGGGGCATTCTGTTTTCTGGAGTGAAAACATCTATTATTAGTACAGAGCAGCAATCCAACTTCTCCCTATATAGGGTTTTCACATGTTCCTTTACCTTAGATATGTGTGTTCCTCTTGTTGCAACTTTATTTCCTATTTCTTCTAGAGCAGCCCTCTTGCCAGTCACATGAGTTTTCGCTTTGCTTCTAAGGTCAGACACAGCATTCTCCATCCCTCTAGTGATCTAAAATGATAAAAGTGCAAAAGTTTAAGAGTCAGAGACCAACAACTTTCCAATGCCTGACTCCATTATAGACTTCCCACCATTGTACCCACTGTGCATTACTCAACTAGCTTTTACTCCCTAGCCAGTCATGTATATTCAGAGGAACAAGTCTCCTCTCGAGGTTCAGAGCACTGTACTTCTGAACGGTGTTGTAAAAGCAGGCAATGCCCCCTATCTCATACTTTTTAACTTTTCAGGGTCAGAGTGCTCACCTGCTGTTTAACGCCATCATACTTACACTTTGTAACTCCAGCAGCGCCCCCCAGAGGATGCATAAAGCAAATTCCTTGTTACATATACGCCATATAAATTAAAAAACTACGCTACACACGCAAAAACTAATATTCTTTGTTATGCACACCAATTAAACCACCAGGCTTCAGTTTTTTCGTGGAGTTCAGTTTAAACCATTAGACAATCACCACAGAAGAGAGGCTCCTGTAGTCCCTTCCTACACGTCCCCCTGAGGCAGTTTTAGTTTTCCCACTCCCACGTTCCCCGCTGTTCCGCGGGGGAGGCGCGGGCGGCCAAGGCCAGGCCGAGGCGGGAGCAGCGGCCGCGCAGCACACAACGGGCCCCCTCCCACCGCTGGCCACGGCTCGGCCCGGCTGCCGCCCCACCCGCCCAAGTACGGGGGGCCCGGCCGGCCTGAGAGCCCAGAGCCGCCCCGCAACCCCCGCCCGGCCAGCCCGCGGCNCTCACAGGGGCGCGGCGCGTCACCGGCAGCGCCATGGGCACGGACACGAGGGGAGCCGCTGCTGCCGCTCCGCACAGACCCGCTCCGCTCTCCAGCCAAACCGGCAGCCGCTGCCGCACGCTGCCGCGGCCCCCTTTAAACACTATCCTGCTCTACTATTGGGCAACTTCGTACGATGCACGCACCCGATTGGTCCGTCCGCACAGGCCCCGCCCCAGCAGGAAACGGCTGCAGGCGCTTCCGGTGGCGGGGGCGCGGGGGGCGCGGGGGCGCAGCCTCTCCCTCAGGGCGGGGCCGGGCCCGGAGCGCTGAACCCCGAGCGGCGCCGGCACCGCCGAACCCCCAACGCTGCCCGCTCGGGCAGGCAGCCGAGAGACAGCAGCAGCGGGTTTAATAACGGCTCCCGACACTCAGGAACTGCGACGTTACCGCAATTGCCTAAACCGATAGAAAAGTTTACTTGCAGTTCTTCTCCAGTCTCTTAAAATTAGCACTGAATTCAAGGTTCCAGATAACTCCATTTAGCAGGACAATTAACTCAGCTAAATGCTGATCCTTCACTAAAGAGTTTTTTCTTAGGCAGTACCTGCAGTAATACATGCAAACCAAAATGTTTATGGATCAAGACTTCAAGAGCAAGACAAGGGAAGGGGAAAAAAATTGCAAAACAAATTTGAATGATACCAGTCTAACATTTTATTTATTGCATACAAAAGGATTTCTTTTGACAATGGAATTTTATATGAAAAGTAATTTGATGCATACTGTTGAGAATCTTATCTTTAAAGATGCTGCAGAAAACTTAAGGCAATGCATCTAAGCATATAAAGCACAGTAAGTGGTGGAAATTTTCAAAATGAAAAGCCTATTCCTTTTCCTTCCCTTAAACTATGGTTCAGTCACAACCTTCTGGAACAGAAGTAAGCTGCAGCTTTTTAGCCCCTGCAATAGCATTAAGATCAGAACACTGTGATTCCTGACAAATACCTAAGTGTTCAGCATCACATTACAACGTTATGCGTACATTTAAAAGCAAGACAGTATCAGTAGCTATTATATAACAAATCAATTCATGGATCACTAAAATACCTCTAGTACCAGGCACTCAAATTAGACCCATAAAATATTTCCTTGAAAAGAAAAAGAAAATCCCCCCAAACCTGTGCTTCTCTGTCCTGTAAGGAAGCCAAAATAGATTCTAGCACATACCCAGGCTCTCCGTTACTTCAGAGGCCCTGGGTTTTTTTTCCCATATCTCTCAAGAACCTTCTTGGAAACTTTTAGAAATGAGTATCATCAGTCTTCAAGCATTAGTGGTCAATTAACTTCTTTTCAACAGTCACTGGAAAACACAAAGTGTCTGTTCAGTCCTTCCAGTTACTTTTATTCATTCTTAGCAGTGAACAGATTAATGCAGCTTCAACTTTGCAGTCACTTTCAGTTTCCTACAGCCAGAATGTTCAAGAAGCTTTAGCATAAACCCAAGTCAGGTTTTGAAGCAGTCCAATCTGTTGCCTCTCTCCCATATCCCCCATCATACAAGCGCCAAGTGGTTTTAAGTTCAGTTTCAGCAATGCAATTAAGCTTGAAAAGGTCCATTTATCACACATGCTGGAATAAAATTTCTCTCTGTTTAAAGCCTCAGTGCCAGAGGTGTGAAGTTTGTTGCCAGCAATAGACACTGTACTCGCAAATGCTACTACTAACAGGTAGAAAAAAAATCAAATAAAAGGGAAGCAGCTTTAACCATACAGAAACAGGCATCAAATTCAAGAAAGTAATATTCATAAATGGATTTTTTAGTGTAAACATAAGAGTTTATCTTCTAGGTTTACTGTAAACCGTTTTACACGTAATCTGATCATGAAAGACAAAGACAAGAAACTGAAGGTATTTATTATTCAATCCACTTACAAAGCAGGTGGCTTAATGCAAGCTAATTGGCATGTGCATATATGATCCCCAAGGAACATCTTTTCCAAAGTGACAGTAATACTGTCTCAATGCTTTTGCACATTTGCACTTTGCAATGTTGAGCACATTTAAATAAACTATATCAGATGTGAAAGAATGTTGATGAGCAACTTGAATCCTGATATGGACTAAAACCTCCTTCAAAGGCAAAATGTTAGTACATTATAACTTAATTCTATATACTATATTATGCAGCAAATCTTAACTATAGAAAATATTTCAATCAGTGATGGACTGTTGGTAATTTATAAAGAGGGAATCTATGACCAAGGCAAAAACTAGGGAATCACACAATTTGTGTCTCAGTTTCTACAGGAATTTACAAGCTTTCAACTTACTAATGAAAAATAAAAACAAGAGACAAGTGGATTTAGCTAACTTTATTAACTTTAAATCTAATAAAAATCCCAAGACAAGCCTGGAATCCTTAGAAATTCTATGAATTCACATATATAAACCCAAACAAAAACCCTGCAGCTTTAAGTCCTTATTGAATGGTTTTATATTTAAAAAAAAAAACCACAAACCAACAAAACCCAAACAAATAAAAAACAGAGCCAAAAAAAAAATCCCAAAAAAAACAACCCTCAATGTGCGCAGATACTTCAACTTAAGTTAGCAGAAGACCAAACAGATTCTAAGCTCTTTTTCCATGTCCCTAATAATTCTTTCAGTCTGCAAGTATCTACAATCCAGCTAACTGAAATCAACATTTAGTGTTCACTAAGAGCTGTTTCACAGCAGCATATATTTAAGTTAGGGATTCAAATTTCTAGACATAGAAGAAAATGATAAATACAATCTGAACAGCAGTCTAAATGTTTAATATTGACATTCAAATATATCTGCATTGTGCTGATATTTTTAAAACAAACACAAAAATCTGATCAGACAAAAACTCTGGTGATGAGTATGCTATATGTATCAGTCAAACTGAATATAATTAATATTCTGTTCCCAGTATTAAGGATGTTATTTGACTCATAACTGATCTTGTAAATATACAGCAGCCATTTTTTCCTAATTAAGGAATGTCTCAATACATAATATTATCCTTTTCTAGATGATCTTTATACATTTAAACTAAAATATATATGATCGATTAAATTAAGGAATTCAAGGTTAGTAATGAGTGAAATCATACTTTCCAAGCTTGATACTACATAAAACAAACCAAAAAAGAGACCACACAATTCTACTTACTAAAGCAGCTAATCTCGCCTGCAAGTCTGGGGTCACAAAGCCCATAATATGTGCAAACAAATGCAATACAAGGAACCATGCAAAAATACAGTAATGAATTCAAAGAAAAAAATGTAAAACAAAACAAATTTATAAATACACTGAAACTCAACTGTCTTCTACATAAACTGTAGGTCTAGCATTAGTTGTACCATATAGCAGAGCCAGCACTCTGGGTTCAATGCTTCCAAATCTGCGCAGGTAAGTCATGCCATCTTTGGTTGACTGCAGTACCAGGAAGGATGAGAGGGAGTGAGAGGGAGGACAAGAGTTCTGGAAAGCAGTGTCAACTTTCACTAGGCAGCTGAGCCTCAATGTCCACTCTGCAAATGGGGCACTTCTTGTTAGTAATCAACCACTGATCTACACACACTTGGTGGAAAAGGTGCATACATGGAAGGCGCCTGTCATCAGAACACAAAAACATTAGTGTTAATAAAGCATTTCCACATCAACAAACCCCCTGGAGAAAACACAGTGTGGGCTTTGCTACTGAGGCCTGTTCTTTCTGTTTGCCCACAGGTTTCATAGCCTTTCCAGTTGCACATGAATTCTGTCCAGTTCCAAAAGAAATGGGCAATGAAGTCAAGCATCAACTGGCTTCTGCTGTATTAGACTGATTTAAACCTGCTGGAGCTTAAGTAGCATTACTCCAGAAACATTGACAGTCCTGATTAGTTCAGGGCATCAGCTTGGACTCATGTTATAACACAGACAGTCAAACTGTGGAAGACTGTGATAGGAGAACCCACACTCTACCTAATGACAATACAGACTGAACAATGTGCATTTCCAACTGCAACTTGTTTGACTGTATTAGTTCAATGACAGTAGTTAACTGTAGCTGTTAACCTCAGCAGTACTGCAAAGCAGGGCACCAGATTCAAGTATGGTGCCAAAGCCAGAATATCAACATTATATTTGGATATTCAGTGTTATTTACCTGACATCTTCACCTTCCTCCAATATAGACAAACAGATGGTGCACTTTTCCTCTGTGTCTTCTTCTGTTCCTTCCTCCCCATCTTGTTTGCAGTGCAGTTTCCTCTGTGAGAACCAATCAGTTGTTACCTTGTTAGTAGAGATGACATTATTGACAAACTGAGTAAAACCTGTTTCTGATACATATCAATACATTTCTTTGAAAACATTTTGTAATACTTATTAAAATGTATTTGAATCAAAATGAACCAGCACTTGGAGCAAAACCCAGGACATTTCAGATTTAGCTATTGTTAATTACGAAAGTCTACTGGAACCAGTAGACTTATTGTCTATGTTTAAATAACTTAATTTCATTCATGTAGAGGCAAACAAAAATCCTTTCAACCTAGTGTCTTGTCACTATTTATCAAGTATGAAAGAACAGTGTAATGTGGATAGGATTGTATCTTCTCATAGGCAGAACTCCAACTGAGAGACAACCTCAGTTATCAAAACTCTGTACCCCAGCTTAAAACCTCCTGGTGTTCCAGTCTTCCCCATGTGTTCAAAGTAAAAGTTAAATTGATATATACCAAGCAGCAAGCACTGCAAAGTGTTTACTGCAAACATAAAGCTTCAGTTTGTGAGCTATCACTGAAGTCTGTTATTTGCTATTACCAGCAGTTATTTCACTACTCACAAGGCTACTCATAACTACTGGACAAGTTAATCACATCAAAGCACTCCTGTTTATCACATCACAGTAGCTCTTTATCTAAGGAACTAATTTTAAATTTTCCTTGTGAAACAAGTGGCACTGTAAGCTTTGTTTATAATCCTTGAAATTTCAAGATACAGAAAACATGACCTCTTTGAAGCTGACATTTCTGCAGACTTAAACTAACCGTTCACATTATTACAAGTTCAAAGAAATATTACAGACAGGCCACAATTTGAGAAATCCTCACCTTTTTGTATTTATGTGGATATGTGCATCTTTCTATAGTTCCCTGTGTTGCTCCACGATTAACATTGCCTAGTCGTTCCTCCAAGTGAATCAGCTCCTAAAAATCACGAAGGAATAAACAGCTTAAAAACTATTCTTTCAACTACATTGAGGAAGTATTAATTTTATTCTAACCCATTTTCATTTTTAAAATGACAAACTCCTACTTCCCAACTTAAATATAGGCAAAGCCAAAAAGAGTATGTTGTGTGGGAAAAGTGATGGGCTTCTGTAGAAAAACCCACACAACACGGTCTGGTATTTTAAGTTCTAGGGAAATACTACTTTATGACAAAAGAATGAGTGTTTGTCAGCTAGGAATGGCTATCAGTATGTTCACACATACTTCTGTGTCTAATGAGGAAAAGGCAATTAAAACATGCTATGTAAATATTTGCTTTCTAACAGTCATTAAGGCTTTGAAGAGGAAAAAAAAGTTGCTTAAGTTGAAATACAATGACTGATTTATTTTTCTCCAGCAATGAGTGTATTAGAACCATGAGATGTCACTGTAGAGGTTTTCAGTGGACTAGGTCATTAACTCTCTGCATCTGATACCTTTTATGTTCTCCTGGCTTTTTTCCTTCACTCCATTTCAATTCCTGCACTATACAACAGGACAGCACTGTAAGCGTGGCCAAGTTTCAGCCTCACTTGGAGGATCCTGGCACAGTTACTCAGAGACAGCCCTGCCTTCTCCCAGAATGTCCTGGGACTACTCAGTCCTACTGATGGCTGGTGGGCAGAGCAAGATGTATTGTCAGGTCATTGCCACCTAACCTGCACTGTCCAGGGCACCTTTTCCTGACCAACTTTTCAATATGCTTTTGTCCCACTCCACAATGCTAAGGGCATTCTGTAAGTAAAGGCTATTTTCTTTATGATTCTTTTCTATCTATGTATAGAACTAGCTCTATCATACACCCTCCCCATATTCCCTCATGACACATTTTGACATGTATCTAGTTTTATTCTATTACAAACCTCAAAATTGCCCCTGAAAGGGCCTCTGAATGATGTTCCATCCAATCCCGATGAAATGTAACGGATGTGAGGGTAGCCCGCCATGTCTGGTACCTATTCAAACAGCAGACGTTAAGTTAAACCTATTCAGAACAGTTTCAGTATTTTACTGTTCACTCTGAAAAATTTAACTTCCTTTTGCTTTCATTGAATCACTTTTTACACTCCTCAGCCTGAGCATACAATTCCAACCAACAGCACAACACAAACACCACTCTGACACATCTAAATATAACCAGAAGCAAAACAGAAGTGAGGCTAGATCCTCTCCTGTAATCTCTCCACATCCACATTACAATTCCCAACTCTCAAAATCTCAATCTACATTATATAAACCACCAGAAATATCTACCTATTTTTGTAAACAGAACACCTAACAGCTACACATGAAGTTATGAAAAGGACTCACTACAGATTCTCAAATATAAGCTTTTGGTACCACAGAAGAAACAAGGCTAAAAAACTCAGTCTGGAAAAAGCAGCAGAAACTCTTATCTGACTCAAACGAACTGAACATCTTCAAACATGCTTTAAATTTAGAGGCCCATAAAAACTAACACTCAAAACTCTCATCTGAAGTCAGTGAACTCTACATACACTCTAATTCAAGCATCCTTGCACAGTAAGAGATATAAGCAGTGAACAAAAGCCCAGTGTCCAGTGCTATATCCCACAGGCCCTTCAAGCACCAGCACTCTTCACAGAGCAAAGCTGAAGGATAATTAATATAGCATGGACCATCTCCACTGCAGGGCTGCTGCATTCCTTTTTTACCCCAGCAAGATGAGTGAATAATGGTATTGACGTTTTGTGAGGAACATTCCAATAGCAATCTTTAATGAACAGGTGAAAAAAACCCAAAATGATCAGCAGATTAGGTTAACTTAATCCCACAGCACACTGACAAGAAGACTGTAAGCAGCAATTGACTTGGAAATACTTGAGTACCATCTTCCTTTCTGTGCTATCAGCTGATAATGCCTCTGCTGCTGTATATGACAGCTCAACATTCATCTCATGAGGCTGTCCACAAAACAGGTATCCCAAACACTCTTCATAAAGTCACATATTCACATGTTGCTCTTCTTTCCATCAGACACTTCCAAGATTAACATATATAAAAGTGTAAAATTCAATGAATGCATTGGGGAAAAGCACAGACCTAGACAAAGCTACCCACATCAAATAAGAGACCAATAATCTGCCTTTCTACAGTTTTCAAATCCAGTTTTGTAACTAAAAGCTGACAGCAAGATTCCTCTGCCCTAAATAATTTTTTTCCAGAAAAGAATGGCAGAATCTGATTATTTTAAAGCAGTTTACATGGTGCTTGTTAAATGACAATGTAGTGCCAACATCTGCCACAAATACAGCCACAATATTGGTCTTAAATTTTAACAAACCAGAGTAATAGAAACTGAAGGTGCATATCAAAACACTTCATGTAAGTAGTATCTGTTGGTATCATAGGTCTTACTGTTTGACAATATAAACTGGCTGTAACTAAGGAATTTTGGGGGAGCAGATTAAAAATATGCTGATTTGCAAGAACTCTGTCTCAGATAATCACTGATTTATGATTCATTCTGCATTTAAGTGTGTAATTCTACTTCAGCCTCCAATTACAGAAAAGGCATTTAAAGAAGTAGGTCATTCACTCACACTATGAACATACATATTGTGCCAGGTTTTCACTAGGCACAGACCTGTCTGGCATCATTTGGGAAATTTTATTGCCTATTATAACATTGGCAATCAATGGCCACCACTCAGGGGAAGGGAAGTCCTGACAAAAACTAACCTAAGTCTCAGAAGTGATATTCAATGCTTGGTTTTTTATTGACCAGGATTTGAAATCAGTGTTTGGAAAACAATGCATCTGATAGTGCAGATACTGCATCATTGCAAGAGGTGCAAAGTCACAGATGTATTGCTGCAATTCCATAATTACAGTTCCACTGCCTCAGCAGTCAGTTTACCAACTTCAGTGGCATGCACCTGGATAGGTCTTCTGTATGGAACAAATTCTGCTACTTGAGACTAAGAAATCTATTAAAATTTATTTAATAGTACAAAACCAAAAATTGTTCAGAGTACCTACCACAACAAACTACTCAAAACAGGAAAGTGTGGAACAATATATTTTCATGCTAATAAATGGGACTTCATATTATCCTGATGGGGCTGGCATAACACCTCTGCAAAATAACCTGAACATACATTATGTACAGGCTCTTTTATAAAATACCCTGAGAGCACAGCTCACATTTCTGGTCAGGTAAAATGCTACTCTGAAAAAACCACCTCTAAGAACAAAAAAACCACACCCCAGTTCTTTTACACCTGCAGAATAAGCAGTCTGCTAACACAGCAAGATTTTAACTAAGTACATTTGTGACTACAAGATGGAGAAAAGATTTGCAAGAGAGAACTGTCAACAATACCTAACTAAGAACAGTCTTACTAAAATCCCTTTGACAGTTACCACCAAGCTTCAAATGCAAAAAGATTTCAGCTCTCTTGAAGAGCTTCACACACAAGCAGAAGTGAGTTTTCACTAAGCTTTCATACAGAACATAAGAAAATAGGAAAATGTTAAAGCTAATGAAGAATGTAAACAGTTAAAGGCAATGCCAGTCTGCACTAAATGTTTGTACGTATTCTTTTGGATACAGTCAAATTAAAATATATACTTTAAAGCAATACATTTTGGACCTGCAATTTTAGCACAAGTCTGCCAGGAACTGTAGAAGTATCATTTGTTTCTTGTTTTGCACTTTCTATTGATACTTTCCATGACCACAAAAATCTGCAGCAACTACAGTAATTCAAGGCTAAGTCTGAACCATTTACAACACAAACATTCTCAACAGTTTGAAACATCTGACCTGCAGGGAAGGCTTTCTTTCTTGCTACTCTCTCCTTTAAATACCCTCTATGTTTGCAGGATCCTTCTGCTTTTCAGTTGCCAGTCAGTGGAGAGATTCCTGCCCTGCATGGTACTACTAATCCTGTCCAGCCCAGCCTCCATGGTTCCATGAAGAATGATTTCATATGTATTAGAACAAATCCCCAGTGTGAGCCTTTTCAGTTAACTAACTGCTCAGCTACTGTCAATACACAAAAAGAAGTAAAGCTCATCATTTAATGTCTTCAGCCAAATACAAACAGGGAAAACCTGTAATTTTCATAGAAAGTCATTGGGTGAAGGAACCCAATGAAGTACCATCTGCTGCATAGATAAAACCTAGTGGTACCAGTGTGGTACCCAGTGTGTCTTAGGGGAACATAAAATGAGTGCTCTTCAATAGTGTTTAATCTACAAAAAACCAAAGAACAGTAATTCATGTGTCTACTATGAAAAAAACTAGAAGCTTTTTCTTAAAAACGCAATTGCATTTGATGCAGCTAAGCAAGGCTATTTCAAACCTGAAGTTCATCTTGAACTACTCTTACTGCATCAAGTTATAGCATTAAGTGTTCAGGTAATTACATAGAAACTTGTTGACTTTTGGGGTACAGAACAGCTGCATCTCTTAGAGCTGCAACACCTGTATGACTACACTCTGAGCAATATTATTCTGACCAGCACATAACTACCATAATGTGCAGGGGCCTACTGGCTTACACCTCCAAATCCCTAAGGATTTTCACAACTAAGTGTAAAGACAGCCTCAAACACTCTGAATCAACCCACAGGTAAAGGAACAAAACAGTAAGGCTCTGCAAGAGAACAAAAAAGGGAGCACAGCATACTGAAAGCTAGATGGGAAACACCTGAGAGATTAAGGTACCATAACAAACTTTAGTTTGCTTGGGGTTTATTTGGGGGTTTTGTTGTTGGCTTTTTTTTTTTTTTTTGGTAAAAATAGGATTCAAAGATCTCCCTCAGACTGAGAAGCTGCAGGTTCCCAGATAAATTACAGAGTCTTTTCAAAGCTTGCATCAACTCCAGAGATATTTATTACACCACACCTAGCAAACTACAAAGTCCAAATAATTCCCCCACCATTCGTCACCCCTGAAATTCACATTCAACAGGACATTATTCAAAAGGGCAGAAGAAGCTGGAGTCAAGAGTCTGGTACACCACATCCCATAATAAATTACAGAAATTGCCATCCTGCCCACTCTGATGTGGCAAACAGTGCCAGAGCCCCAAGTCAAAAAGCCTTTCATTAACAGGGCCAAAGGAGCAGCCAGAAGAACCCAGAGCAAACAGAAACAGAAGTGGCATCTACCAACACTGGTATCAGAGAATAACAGGAACAGATGAAAAGCCTTGTGTCCTGCATCCTTCTTTTCTAATGTTCCATTAGTTATGCCATGCATTGATCTTGAGTCTCCCTAAAAATGATCAGTTAGCAGAATGGGTACTTGTCCAGAATGGATTTCATTCAACAGCTCTTTTCTCAGTACATACATGGCCTTAAAACAGTAACAAACACAAAGCCTAAGCCATGGTCACAAAGTAATGATATTAAATCAAGGAGGGAAGCAGCCTGACCTTTGGATACATGGACATGAAGAAAGCTCTTCCTAACTGCTTTTAATCTAGGACTCCACCCGAAACAACACTTAAACAGGTAGAGTCTCTTCAACCAAACTAGTAGAAAAGGAGATTTTGTTTCCCCAACCCTCTATTTGGACTGTCAAAGCTGCTGAACACTGATTATCTTCCCCCACATATCTTTATCATTTTGTCTCCCTGAGGATTAAAACTGCAGTCTGCATTCCAGCACTGAGTAGATGAAGATTTGGTTATCTGCATCTAATTAAAGTCAGAAACTGATACAGAGTACTAATGTCATTAAAGCCCAAATAATCCATTATGTCCTTTACAGCCTGGAAGGGGTTTCAGTACTCCACATAAAAAAGGCACACTGCCAATTGTGCTGCAAGTCATTTCACAAAGTGGATTCCATACTAATGAAATTCTTAGTTGAGTGACTGGATCAGTTACTTTAAAAGAGAACTTTCTCTCAAAAAAAAAGAATAGTTTATGATAACTGCATCAAAAAATATGACTCATGAAATCTCTATTTAGTACCCTCTGTACTTGAAGAAGAAAGCACTCCTTAGTACATCAACAACTTTGCAGACAGACTCTAATCACAGCTCAACCTCTCCTCCTCCACCCCACTCCTAAAGTTACAAAGAAAAAAACAGGCGGCAGGTGCAAATAATCTATTGC
Source organism: Hypocryptadius cinnamomeus (assembly GCA_013400635.1). Lineage (NCBI taxonomy): Eukaryota > Metazoa > Chordata > Aves > Passeriformes > Zosteropidae > Hypocryptadius > Hypocryptadius cinnamomeus. The sequence continues at coordinate 101,460 of VYZP01075144.1, forward strand.
CTAAACCAGCACTTTTGTTTAAACCCCAGTCAAGTTTGTTGATGAAAAACTTCACTTACTACTTACTCTCTATTCAAAATAAGTTTTGCTGACAGATCTGCTGTACTCACACACACATGTGAACAAAACCTGTGACTTTCTTTATTGCTATAGAAGGGGTAGAGTCATCAAAAGGCATTTGTAATGCTTTGAATTCATTGTATGTATAAATTCTAGCAGAGCTCTAACCTGCCTTCATGTTCTCCTAGTGTGTGAACACACTTTAAATTAGTCAAAGACTCTACACAACTTCAAAGCCACAGCGCTCGGTCTGATCTCAGCAAGGTTCAAACCAGATCCTGCACACTCGAGGAAGTGCTGCTTAGAGCAGTCTGCTCATGATCAAACATGCTGTCAGTGCACTGCACAAGGCCTTGAAACACAAACTTCAGTTTCACTCAGCCCCTCATTAATTACTGTTATGAGGATCAAATATCCTTACACAAACACTTGCACCAATTTCTGTAGACTTAAAGACCCTCATTTCATCTGCCACTTTTACCAATTAGAAACTGCAGTTGCCAAGCAGAAGGACATAAATCCCTAAAATATTTTATCACATACTCAGGAAATACTTCTGAACATTCTCTATCATAGCTTTCTTCTCCTCTACTACTAAAAAGATGAAGTGTGGGGTCCCAAGAATTTGCTTATGTAGCATTTCAGCTGTAGGAATACTGCAATTAAATTAAAATACAATTAAAAGTTTCTCATCACACTGTAAGGAGCATCTGAACTCCTAAATTTCTAGAAACTTCACAGTGATAATTGAAGTAAATCCCACAGATGACTTATTAGCCCTGATAAAAAATGAGCTAAAACAGGCACAGGTTTAACCTGTTGCCTCCTAGCACAATTACAGTTCCCTGAACTATTAGGAGGGAATCTAAAGCAGCTGATGTTGTCTGTTACAGTACAACACATTAAATAAATATGAGAGTGTAAAGCCATCTTTTATCTACTTGAAAAAGCAGACACCTAACTGAAGAATGCAGAAAAACTTAACTTGAAGAGACGATGCACAAGAGAAGGTTATACATTAAAAATCTCACTGGCTACACTAAAATTCCAAATTCTACAGACTGCTTTAGAAAGTCTGTGCTAAGTATGTCAGCAGCACCCACCAATGACCAACCCTCATTTATCAGGGAGGTACTTAAGGATCATCACATCTGGTAGTTAAAGAGTGAGGAACAAGCAATGCAAGACCAGACTGGAGACAGTTACTATAATTTGATTGTAAATCTACAGTTCAAGCCCCAAATGTCAATTCAGGCTACTGACAGAGGAATTTTGAAAGGACTAAACTTGCAGGGGTTTTTTAATTATAATTTTAGCATTCATTTACAGATGAACTCACAATTTTGATTAGATTAACTAGCTTTAAAAGGATTAAACATTCTTGCCTGACCACACATTAACACTAAATACACTCAAACTAAATCTGTTTCCCTGTGAATTTTCATTAAACAAAATTAAGAAAAATTTTAACTAAACCTATAAGCATTCTTTCAAAAATAATACTCTGTAACAAGAGTAAAAATATGCTGGTTTGTTTTGGTTTTTCACTGCAGATTAAAAAAAATTACGTGTAACAGGGTGTGTGACCTTACTGCCACACTTCCTGCAGATTGTAACAATCCATGCTACAAAATTATATACTTGATCACACAGAATTAGGTTGATGAATAATAAATATTATTTGAAAACAATCAAATCTCTAGATGGAATTCTAGTTGTGTGTATACACACCTTAAAAAGAAAAAATCAGTGCTAATTCTCATGCATTGGGTAGAAAGTTGGTACTTTTAACAATCCAAAACTCAATAATCTAAACTTTAAAAATCAGATGCAGAGGGTCAATGCATTGCAATGCAAGTGACAATTTAATTCAAGTATATTTCATTTTACAAGAGCTGAAGTTAGAAATGTAGATGTCCCTATACTGTCTCCTCTTACTACACAATGGGCCTGTTCAGGCTCCCTCACTGGGAGCAACACATGGACAGACGGTGAAATATTTTCAGATAAGCACTTTGCAGCAATGTACACACATCCATTTTCCTTACAAACAAAATCAAAATGACCAATGATCATAATTTTCCATAAGCTATCTCCTTACCATTAGAGGAAGAGCCCCTATTTGCAAGTGATGCAGTCGAGGAGGTGCATGGTAGTGGGCCAGGTGAGGATGCAAGGGCCCTGGAGGGTAAGTAGCTGCAGTCACACCAGCTTCAATTCCTAGTTCCCTGTCACATGAATGAAAGTGGCATTACAGTAAAGGAACAGCTTGCCTGCTAGGTACAATCCCACTGCTTTGGAGAGCCTACAACACAGTACAGCTACAACAACAGTTTCACATACAATTTTTTTTTAGCCATATTTAAACTTTGCTGAAGAATCTTCCTATCATAACTAAAAGCTGTTTTTAAAACAGCTGCAAAGATTTAGTATTAAAAAAAATCTGGAAAACCCCACATTTACTGAGCCCAATAATACTATCCATGTGGAGTCTTCCCTGCAGCACATGCTGTGGGAACAGCAGTTGTCATGCATGCACCTCTTCACTAATTGCCAAAAGTATTTTAATAATATACATACTGTGGAATGTAAGTGCATGCTTCATAAGTGGGCCTGATGCAATTGTAAATAAGTTCAAACAAAGAGGGAAGAGAATATACTAGTCTGTACTACAAAACCTTAAAAACCACTAGAAATACATTTAAAATATTAAGTACTCCAAGTAATATTTCAAAGCCATATCAACATCTGCAAACTTTAAACTACAGGTGCATGCAGCAGCTTTTAAAACCACAGCCAGCATTATCAGCACCGTGCTCAGCACATTATGGTCTCCTGTCCAGAGTCCCAAGGGCTCAAGTAGTGTCTGATTGCTCACCAGGCAGATCTCTCCGGAGCTTGTCGAGGATGGGAAGACATAGTCTGAGGCACGTGGATGTGATGCCCATGACCATAATTAGGATGCATTCTGTGAGGATGTGGAGGAGGCCGCTCATGAGCACGTCTATAACAAAGAACAGCCACAATTTGTTTTCACATTCTTTTTAGTATGAAGAAACCAACACCCATAACCAAAAAGTTACAGACCGAGTGCCTTAAAAATAAGAAACTCACCATGCAGTATTTTAATTTCTGCTTTAGATATAAGTTACAAGTTAATTTAAACCCAGATTTCATATTCAAAACCAAACCAGCTTCAGCTACAGTGACCTGCCCTTCACTTGGCAGTGATGACTGCAGAGACTGAGAAAGTGTTTAATCCTCATCTCAAAGGGCAGGTAGGAAAGGGAGGGCCACATGACAGTCATGCTCAGATTCAGTGTCATCCATAGCTCTGCTGCAGATTATTTCTAGAAAAACTATACCAGCAAAAGTAATTAGGGAAAACTTAATACACTATCAGAGGACATTTTCCTTGAAACATGTTTGCATCATAGCTCAGGTAAACTGGGCACACAGTTTTTATCCATGCCAGCTGGTACAGAACAACTATGGATTTGAAAAAAAACCACTTAACTCCTGCTGACTGATTTCTGTTACTTTCCCACTTTACCACAGGAAGAAATGGATTAGGATTTTTTTTCCATTGCTTTCAATGCAGAAAGGATGGTTTATTATTCAACCTAAAAAGCTGTATTTTATCAAAAGCCGTGTACGTTCTCTGGGTACAGTACCACCTTAAACTACCTGACAAAGCAGATCAGACATTTTGTAAATTTACATGTCTAGAGAGGCAAAAATGTACTTAACAGCAAACTATTCTAATCACTCTAAAGTGACACTTCTCCAGAGAAATCTGTCAAGCATGTATAAATTATGTCAGAACTATTCATTTTTTGCAGTGGTACAGACTAAGAAGGGAACAGACCTATCAGCAGAACATACATGTAGTCTCACCTCCTTTCAGTTTATCAAGTAACTATGGTGAAAAAATCTGGAAGAGCACAATTTCATTTTAAAAAACCAAACAAAAAACCATAGCAAAATAACTTCCATAGTTTCATGAAACCTCATCATGTAGACTCATTTTCCCTAAACCTAGTCTTAATCTAAAAGAAACATCTTTAAATAATAGAAATAATGTATAAATGTAAAACTCCTAGGCTGTCCATCCCACAATCTTTATGGGTGGGTAACAAGACAAAAAAATAAACAGAAAGCCCATATGCTATACAGATGCACAGCACCTTGATATATGACAATGAGAAGAGGACTCTAACCATTCTCTACTTCCAATCCTGAAAAGGTACTATATTGTTGGACAGGAAGGATACAAACTGGACTATTTTTCCTTAAGTTATTTGTAGAAATGAAGGATGAAACAACATGTTAAGAATACTTCAAGATTTCAGGACACAGAACTGAAGGAACTGCAAGCCTGCTGGCAGCCTGAAGTCTATATTCAGTAACAGAGCAATATACACCAGTTTCTGGTTGTCAGAGTACAATCTGATTTCTAGGAGGCTGGGCCAAGACACCTATAAGATTGATTTTGCACATAATTTGAATGAGAATTAGAGGGGTAAAAAAAAAAAAAAGACCAAGAGCAGAACAATTCCATACAGTTACAAACTAAACTATAAGGAGAGAAATTTCACTGAGCAAACTGGCACTGTCTGACCCAAGACTGGTGACTTCAGAGAGAATGCCAAGGAAGAACCTACTATCAATGTTTGCCTACAATTTCCTATACATGTTCATATTTCTATACAAATTCATTAAGCTGCAAGATTGCCAATATTTACAACTCCAATCCCCAAACTACTGGAAAATGTTCAGACCTGATAAGATAGCTAGCACAATTATTTTTTCCAAAAATGCTACCTTGCTGTCTCAGCCACTGGCTTCTCTGTCACATGCCATTTGTGGGCAGTTACTGCCTACAGACACTTAACCTGGAAACTGCCTCAAAAGCTGCAGTAAAGCAGAACTCTCTTTAAGCATTAACTTCTAAAAGAGTTTCAAGTTAGTTACGAGTCAAATTTGTATAACAAAGTTAGGAGCAACAACTAGAGAGCTCATTTGTGAAATTCTTTTATATATTTAAACACATTATCTGCAGAATTAAAACAAGCTCAGCTACTCTGTGAATATGAAGCTACTACTGGCCTGATACTACTAGTATCAACAAATATCTGTTGATACTAATATCAACAATCTCCTTAAGCAACAATAGTAGCATGTCTTAGTAGCTACATTGCAACATTGATCACATTCTCAGTCTCCTTCTCTTCTAAAGCAAAAGGCATAGTAAAGATACATAAGTATCTAATCTGAATTAAACCCACTGTATGGTCTCTTAGATAATTTGTTCGTTTTATTTTAAAGTATTGGTTATATAAAAAGAATCTTAAGTGCATCAACAAGGCAAAACATGCTGTCAAGAGACATTTGACCAGAGTTTATGATGTACCCTCCGGGCTGTGGAGCTTGAAAAGAAATTCCTGCTTATTAGCCAGAGTAATGGGCAAGAGAAACAAGCTCCCCTTATCTTCCATGCCCCCTCTGTGCCTTACCTGGACACACTATTGAGAAATGTACCAGAGCAGGGTCAGTCCTAAAGCTCGTGTGACTGTGACCGTTTGTAAAGACACTTCTTACCATGGTTCAACACTAACAGTCCCTAACCATGCAATTAACAGTTTGAGAGTCACATGCAACATTTTACAAACCTGAGGGAAATGAATTATATGTTTAGATATTGTTCTGAGTACATTTGTGACATACGTTGGGTGTTGCATCATCCTTCTTCTCTGGACCTCCATCCTCTGGATCACTTCATGAGGATGCAGCCTCTGTGCTGGAGGTGCTGTTGCAGGGATGTGATGGGATATTGGCTGGTGTGTTGCAGGGAGATGCTGTGGTATTGGAGCAGCTGCATTGGCTAGGGGATGAGTTGGTGGTGGAGGTGGAACAGGATGAGAAGATGCATGAGAGGAGATTGAAGGATGAAAGGGATGCACTGGATGAGGGATAACATAATCCACTTGAGGTGGAGGTTGTGGCTGTGGAGGAGGATTTCCATGAGAGTGAGGACATGCAGAAGCTTGATGGTGAAGAGGTCTGGTCAAGGAAGCATCTGCAATAAAAACATAAGGTGCTTTTAATTTGGTCAATTGTAGGTTTTGACTTAAATTTATTTTAAGAAGTATCTTCACACAGGTGTTTCAGTATTATTGCATCAGTTTAAACAGTAGCAACATGGGAATATGGGTTTATGCAACTTTTAAATAAAGTGATTCTAGAAATATACCCTACAAGAAATCGGCATTTTCTGCAGCCAAAAGCATTCTGTTTTCCAATACTAGCAAAAAGAAGAAAAAAAAGTAAAATCTGTGTGATACCAACTGGAAAAGGTACATAGAAAGATCTAGGTTGGAAGGGATTTCAAAGATCACATTGTTCCAAGCCCCTGCCATGGACTGGAACAACTTTAACTAGACAAGGCTGCTCCAAGCCATGTCCAGCCTGGCCCTGAACACTTCCAGGAAAGAGGCAAACACAGCTTCCCTGGGTAAGTTGTGCCAGAGCCTCACCACCCTCACAGGGAGGAATTTCTTCCTTAAAGATCTAAATCTGCTCTTCCAGTTTAAAGCTATTCCCCTGGTCCTATCACCACATGCCCTTGTCAAAGGTCCCCTTCAGCTCTCCTGGAACCCCTTTAGGTACTGGGAGGTGCTGTAAGGTCTCCCCAGAGCCTTCTCTCTGCCTGGTTGAACAATTCCAACCCTCTTAGCCTGTCCTTGGAATAGAGATGTTCCAGCCCTCTGAGCACCTTCATGGTCCTCCACAGACCAACTCCAACAGACCTGTCTTTCTCATGCTGAGGAGCCCAAACCTGAAGCACTGTTCCAGGTAGGGTCCCATGAAGGAGGAGGAGGAGGACAGAATCCCCTTCAAATATTACTTTACACTTGTTGTTCAATTTTTAAAAGTTTAATCCCTGTCTTTCTGGATTCACTATTCTAAAGAGACAATAAAATTCAGAAAAAAAGAAATCACAATCAAACAAATTATTCTGTTAAAGTAGATCGCACTGGAGGGATGGGACAAGGGATCAACCAAGGAAAATGAAATAAAAAGCCAGTGCTAGAATAGAAAGGAGATGAAAAATATTTTCATAGTAAATACAGTTTTGAAGTCTCAGTATTATTATGGTCACTCATAGGAAAATATTTTAACTTTACCTTGGTCCTGTTCAAACCCCCTAACTGTTTAAATTATTTCTCAATCCGTGTTTTGCTAGGCCAGCTCTAGGATCAAAGCAAGGCAGCTGGAGTGTTGCCCTGCTGTCAGGGCAGTGTGTCAGCACTACTCACAGGAAGAATGCATGCAGTGCTGTCAGCAGCACTCACAGGGAGAGCGCATGCAGCGCCTGCAGCACTCACAGGGAGAACGCACTCACAGGGAGAGTGCATGCAGTGCTGCAGCACTCACAGGGAGAGCGCATGCAGTGCCTGCAGCGCTCACAGGGAGAGTGCATGCAGTGCCTGCAGCGCTCACAGGGAGAGTGCATGCAGTGCTGTCAGCAGCACTCACAGGGAGAGTGCATGCAGTGCTGCAGTACTCACAGGGAGAGTGCATGTAGTGGCGGCAGGACGAGAGCGAGGCCTGGGGCGGCGGCTGTGGCTGCGGCTGTGCCACGATGCCCGAGCCGTAGCCGTCGATGGCCAGCGCCTGGCTGGGCCCCGCGCCCGCCTGGTGCCCGTAGAGCGCCGTGCGCGACGAAGAGCCAGGACAGCACGGGTCAAAAGCCGACGTTCCGTGGAAAGCGCCGCTGCCGTGACTTCTGATACCGCTGCTGCTCAAGTCTACTGGTAATGCCTGCTGCAGAAACAAACCAGCTTTTTTCAAGCCGCTCCTTAGACATTGAAAGCAAAGTCACATTCAAACATCAGATTTTAAAAACATAAATACTATCACAAGCAACTGGGATTCAAATTTTGAAGTTTTACCACTTGACTCTGGAACATTTTTTATTCTTATTCCTAAACTCATGAATCTGCTGAGAATAACTTCCTTACACTACATTCTGTAAAAACCAACCAAGCAAAACCCCCCCAAAAACCCCCACCACCCCCCAACCAAACTAAAAACCTCAACAAAAATCCCTACAATAGATAAATAAGATTGATAGTTGTGCATACTGTAACTTAGCACAGTACTGTTCTTTCCTATGACTATACTGTTTTACAGCTGTGATTTAATTACTAAAAAACAATGCTTTTAGAGGAGCAATTCTTTTATACACAGAACATTAGACCTGATATTTCTCTTCCCTCAAAACAGCTCAATGATTTGCATTGCAAAACTGCTATGATGGGCAGAATATTTCAAGGTAATTATGTTAGGTTTGCTATGCAGCCACTTACAACCATGAAGAGGTCAGCTGTCAGTGATTACTTGAAGGGTTATGTCTTTCCATAAAATTTCAGGACTTCGTGTTTATATACATTACAGCTCAATTTTTCCTTTTAGTTCCCTTCTATAATGCCTGATGCAGAGCAAGCGAGTAATTTATAATTCAGCATCCTTATCCTATTCTCTCCTATCTGGAACAACTTGAAATCCCAAGTCACAAGGTGTGATTGTGAGTCATAAGGATTAAACATGCCTGCTCATGGTAACTGGTGCCAGAACTGCTGCTTGCTCCACACGGGGCAGGCACAGGAGGAGGCCTTTCCACAGGGCAGCTGGAGTCACTGAACGAAGGAGACAGCGGGACGGCTGGGTGAGGGTTGTGGTGGTGATGGTGGTGATGCTGGAAGTGGTGGCCATGCTGCTGGAAGCAGCTTGTATGTGGGTGTCCCAATGCATGGTGAGTCTGTGAAGGTCCTCCACAAGGAGAATGCTGGGGGCAGCACGAGGGTAGCCTTGGCATGGCCGGAGGGCCAGTTTCCAGTGTCGAATTAGATGCAGCTCTTCTTATTTCATCTTGAAGACAAAGTTAATATTGAAGTGAAAGAAATTAGTAAAGCTGATCTATGTAAAGCAGTACCTTAAATAGAAACAAAACATCCTGTACCTTACAATTAAGTATTTAACCAATTGAAAACCAATAGCTAGACTACAACAACACAAACTAGATACAAAGCATAGTATTTAGCTATACCTGCCAAATGAACCTCACCTGAATGGTTCAGGTGGAAGTACTCATGGCAACCACTGGAGGACATGAACTGACACTTGCCTTATTCTACTAATTTAAGGCATGTCATCAGCAAAGAAAGGAGGAAAAATTGTTTCTGTGGTCAATGTGCAGACACCTCAAATTCCTGTGCAACTGTGGTCCACCCAGGCTAATTGTCCCTCACCACGCTTGCAGAGAGGGCAGCTTTGTTTCAGTGATGTCATGAGTGTTCTCTGTATATACAGCTCTATGCAGGTCTGTATAAATGTGCTCTCAGGGGGTTATCCACAGCAGGAGATATACTCAAGGAATCCAGATACATCCTTCACTTTTTTACAACACACATTGAAATAACAGCTCTGTAACACACTGAAATGAGAGGCTTAATTCCCAGTGAACTACATTCCACCTCCTCAAAAAGCAAGGATGTGGCTTGTTACGTATAACCAAATCATTCCAAAAGGCACAAGCAGAAGGCTCCAGCAAATTTCCTGTATCTTTATGGAGAAATCAATGGTCCTTTTCAGATTCCTGTCCTCTCAGCTTACTACTGTTAGGTTCAGTACTAGAAATTCACATGGCATTTAATTTAGAGAATGCTGATTAACTTCCTCTACCTCCTTTGTACTCAGAGGCAACACAACAGCTCAAAGCTCTTATTCTGTACCTCCAGTTGAAGTGCCAGCAGTGCTGCCACTGGGGAGACTGGGAGTGGTCTCTGGTGCTGCAGAGGGCTGGCTGGTGGAGACACTGGGAGCTGCATCAGAGGCCTGCTCTGAGGTAGACGTACTGGAGCTGGTAGTGGAAGCAGAACTCACGGCCTGCGGCTCCACTCGAGCTGATGTGGTTGGCACAACTGTCGGCTCTGGTGAAATAAAAAAGCTTTCATGTTCTTTAAGCTTTAAAAGTTGCTGAGGTTTTTTTATTGTCGTTCCTGCTTTTGAACTATTTTACAACAGTCTCAATTCTGGCCTTGCCAGAAGCTAAGAAAGTCAGAACACAAAAACCTGACAGGCTTGTGTGTGGAAAGAAAATTTAAAGTATCCTTTTTTCCTCTCATTTTTTAATCTACTCAAGTTTTAATAATTAACATAAAATCAATTCTCAACCAAATTTGACATTTACGTTTTATTTACTCGATAAAAAAACCCTACTATAAAAGAGATTAAATTACTTCAGTACTTTATGACAAAAATGCTTGCTGATATCCTCCATGAATCCACAGGCAAACTACTCCATGATTAAGTATTATCCTTATAACTTTCTATTGCCTATGAAGAACAGAAAAACTTTTAGACCACTCACCAAGAACAGCATAGCATCTAAACCAGCAGAACTACTTTACAAACTTCAGTCATTCCAGATGCATAGTACTAAAGGCTTTAGCAAGGTAAGCTTGGTTTCTAGTCGCAACACATGCTAAAAGCAGATTATCAATACTTGAGACTTCTCTTAAAGGTACATACCTGTTCATAATACATATTGCAAAGCTAACAGTGAGCAATGTATCCTGGAAATCCAAAGCACTTGATGAGTCTTGTCCTTTACTAGATAATTGTAAACAAGTTAAAATTTAAAACTATACTTGGTGGCATAATTAGAATTTAGTTTTGAAAAAGACTTTGACTATAAGTTTGAAATTTTTCTTAAGTAATGAAAGGCAATGACATGACTAAGAACGTAAGATACCATAAAAGGGAAGATTATCAGAAACAACTCAGATTTTTTTAGTAAAAACGTCTGCATGGATATCAGGGGGGAAAAAAAGCATCAAAAAACTTCAAATACTTCCTTTACACAAAGTCTCAAAATAAAATATGAGTAGTTTTCAAGATTTCTCTCTATATCTAGTAGGAGTATCAGTAACTCAGTGAGCAAAGGAATAAATATATCTTCTCTCTTGCAAGTCTTCCAACTCATCACATTAAAAAAACATGACCTGATATCTACATTTAAATTCCTCTTCCTTTTAACATGGCCTTCCACTATACTAACTTTATTTATTTTAAGGACAATGTTTTGGGTGAAATGTATTAATGTTTAAATTCAGAAAACAAGAGCAACTTTATAGAACATGTATAGCCTACAAAGAGAAGTGATCAGCAGTGCTCAGGCCAGTGGCCACCCTGAGTTCCCTCAGGCTCAGGTTGCCCACCAGCCCCTACAGACACATTTCTGATTCTCCCCTGCCCAAACCAGTGAGAAACAGGGGGCTTGGTCCATTGTGAACTACTAGCTAAGAGAAACTGGATTTCTTAACTTACTGCCCAGACATTAGCCCAGGAAGAAAGAAGGAGAGAGGATCTTTATGCTCAGGGAAGCAGCCAGCCAAGTTTCAAAACCAGTATCTTTGATGAAATAGGTAAAGAAGTTGGGCTAAACTGCACAGCTGCCTTTTACAGTGTTAATTCAGAAGTCCAGTCATTTAACACTAATTCATGTGTGAAATTTGATGCCTAAACCCAAAAATAGTATTCCTTAAATCCTGGGAGATTCATCTTAGGCATTTCCTCTAGAAGGCAGGAGAAACAGCCAGTCTTTAACACACACATTACAGAAGTGTATTTTAAAAATAACTTGGTTTCTGAATACAAGACTAAATTCTATAATATGAATTTTAAGAGTAAAGTAAAGCAATAGAAACCTACACTGCACCCCTTCAACAATAGAGCTGTTGGGATATTTCACAGTAAATACCTAAAAGAATCTGTACATCAACTCATCCTCTACCTTAAAAGCCATTAACCAACCAAAATTATTCTCAAGCCTTTCTGACTCTCCATCCCACCCCAAAAACCACAACTCGAAGAATTAGATATTGCATGATACTAAGCTTGCAATGCACTCAGGGACAGAACCACAACAGGACAAAGCTTCTGTTCACATTACAAATAACATGCACCAAAGAAACCCCCAAAACCACCACCATCTGCAAATGCAAATGTGCAAAAACATACATGAGCTGCAGTTTTTCCTTCTCTCAATTTTATGACAAATGCTAAGTTTCTCTTACGATCTTCAGCAGGAATAGACTTATTAAGTGTCAGCAGGTTTTAATGTTAGGAACCAATGAAAGGTTACAGCTTCAGAAACCTAACACACTTCACTAGTTTAGGGTTGGGCTTTCTTCTTTTTTTAAAAGTTATTTTTACTTCAAGGTCTGAAAGAACAGACACTATTCCAAAGCATAGGCAATGATAGACTTTCCTTTTATAGTGCTGCATTGAAGTAAGTGCATATTTTTCAAGAAGTAGTTCCCTGCTGTTCTGTAATTTCTGCCTGGTGAGTCAACCCTCAGACACACACCCAAGGCAGCTTTGGAAGAAAAACTGCATCTTTAGATCTAAAAGACCCATTGAAAACAGCTAAACTTTAAATTTTGAAAGGAAGGGCACAAGAGGATTTTCTGACAGCCTTGGAAATCAGACATTCTCATAGAAGGGTACCTTCTATCTGATGCAATAACTCCAGTGCCCTTACACTGCCCATCCTGCTCCTGAAGAGATCTCCCTGACAACGCAACTCACCATCTTCATCCACGGTGAGGTCCACGACTTCGGCCGCGCTCTGCGTCCTCAGGGGCTGGATGACGGTGGAGACCCTGCTGCGGGAGCGCTGCTCCGGCGGCCGCGCGTGCGAGCTGGAGCTCGGCCCCCAGTGTGACCGCGAGTGTCCGAGCGCAGAACGGGACCTTGACAGAGGGAACACCTTAGCTACTGGCCTGCACTTGGCCATCATTGATTTCTTCTCCTCCTGTCTGAGGAGCTACTTGGAACGTTTTTATTACTAGAAAAGCATTTTATTACATTGAGATACTCCGTGACTCCACTTTCACCAAACACACCTACAAACACTACTGCAGCCTTTACCAGAGAACATAACAGCCAATGCCCAGCATGGAGAGTTTAAAGGTCTTTAAGCCATGTACATGCAGCTACCTTAAAAAAATCACTGTGAAACCTTACAGCCATGGCCTGGCAGCAATTACAGCTGAAGTTGTTTTAGCTTTGTAAATAGTAACTGAAGAGTCTCCAAATCCTATACTACTCCTGTGCAGTCTGAAACAGCAGGTCTATAAACAATGACAGACCTATGAAGACAATAAAAATTTGGACACATTAAATACTTTTGCATGTTTACCTGTGACAGAGTCCTTTCAGAGGATAATTTTTACACTTTAAATTTACAAAATGTCGTGACTGTGCAAAATCTCTGGACCTTTCCTTCTAATATTATTTTGCTTCCTCTCTTCAGAGAACAAACACAGCTTTCTGTGATACTTAAACTAAAATGCAATGTGGCTTGAGGACATCCTAAGCCTGTAACCATAACTAAGGAAAGGGATGGGTTTATTTCTCTATTATTACACATAGCACCCATTCTGTTCAGTTTAGCCATGCAAACCCTAACACTCAAGACAATGATCTTTGGAGTGTGTATCCTCCTCTTTGAAGCATACAGTCTTTCATTAAGGGAACAGTATTTTTACAGTCTTGTATTTACCACTGCACTCCCGAAAAACTTTGACTCTCCAGTATTTACATCAATCAAGTGGCTCTTATTTTCCAATTTGGAAAAACAATGTACTCAGACTTCAGAAATTCAGAAGAGGAAAATGTGAAGAAAAGGGAATGACTTCACTAAAAACAAACAAAACCCACTGCACAAATCACCATGGAGCTACTGCTGTTTTGGCTGTAGCACTGCAGAAGGTGAGGGAAGAAAGTATTAATTTTTTTAAGTCTTACAACTATTACAGAAAACACATCTTACTGATGCTAGGAATATACAAAGCTGTTTATTTTTTACAAGCATCTAGCTTTAGATAACTTCAAATTCAAACCTTTCTTCAAGCAACTCCACTTTAATAGATTCTGTAAAATTTGAAAATATGGAACAAAACTTCCAGAGATTCTTAGAAGAACAGGAAAGCAGATACAGCAGCAGCTTCAAAAAAGTAGGCTGCTTTCCTGAGAAATGCTCAGCTAATCCCTAGATAGTCAAATCAGCCTACACATGCTCTCTCTCTCTAGGATCTCATGGTGCAGCTTTGCTTCCCCCAAATTCTGCACATCAATCACACTAATACAGCCACCTCAACAACTCCAGATTAGTTCAATTCTCAAGCTTTGGCAAAGCTGTGCTTGGGGTTCCTTGTCCTTAGTTTGTTCGGAGGTTTAGGATTGGGTTTTTTTGCTATTGATTGGGTTTGGTTTCGTTTGGTTTTTTTAATCAAAAATGCATACCATGCATTCTGGTTAGAATTCCAGTGACATTACCTTATGGGCTTTTAATGGCACAAAGCATTGTGACAATCCCAGAGAAGAGCAAAACTTCATTAACATAAAGAGATACAAATCTCACCTGTAGTTTTCACCAACTGTGACAATCTCCACTTCACTGTCTGTTGAGGTAACATTTATTTCTTCGTTAGCAGTGACTTGGGGAGTGGAGGATGCTTCAATCACCACAACATCTTCATCAATACTTCCTGATGAGGAAAAAGGAAGAAGGAAGTTTCTATACTTCATTTACCAACTGTCATTATAAGAGATTATTTTTCATAGATTTAAAATATATGTAGGCAGAGAATTCCATGGTGTATGTCAAAACCTTAGGTGCAACTGTCAAATACATGACCTAATTACTAAAGGGAGCAATTCTGCTGTAAATACTAAAGCAAAATAAGGAAGGAGACAGAAGACTGAGTGTGGGGTAGATATGCAAGCTTGCAGTACAAGCATTGAAAGCAATTGAAGTGAATTTTATTACCTGTAACACCAACAAAATTCAGTCATTTAATATAAAAACAGAACAAACTTACAAGCCAGCAAAACAGTAATGGTTTCTTAGCACTAACAGCTTTTTCAAAAAATAGATTTTTTCAAAAAATGTTTTTATAGGTATCAGTCTCAAGGCTAAATAGTGACAACAGAAGAAAAATGATCTACCAACTAGTTTATACTTAAAATTAATCCCTTGGTGTTTATACACACCTTTGTACCTAGACTTTTTGTGGCATTCACAATCTGTACTAGACAGAGGAAGATAAAATTAAACTAAGAATGATAACAAACAGCAACTAAAACCCCACAAAAGAGACAAGTTTTCTTAGGAAACAATTTCTACTTCAGGAATAACAGTTACAGTTCCAGCCTAACAAGCAGCCACATGAAATACTTCTCCAGAGCTGCAACACTGGCAGTGACAAGTCTGAGCTATCTACAAGACTTAAACTGAGCTATGGATTATTCACTGAGCACAAAAGAACTAAAAAAACCGAGCTGTATAGCTTAGAAATCACTAACTATCATTTTGGTTTCTGCAAATTGCCTCAAGGAAGTGCTTGAAAAATCTGGTCTCATTCAAGTCAATACTTCCATCCTGTATGCACTGACTGTTCTCAGCTGCTTTACCCAATTATATGGTGGGAAAGATTATTCATTTTTATTTTATCAGTTTTTCTGCTCAAAAAAACCCCAAACTGCATAACCTATTTTCCAACAGCCTTTGTTTCTGACCATACTTATCTCAGAAAGAGTGCTGGCTGAAGATGTGAAGAGTGATGCTTCCAAATACTGATACTAACAAAACTCTAGCAACTGGAAGTAGCGTGGAACAAAATTAGTTCTCAGAACTTGCATGATAATTTTGGTGAAAACTGAAAATGCTGCAAAGTCTAAAAAACAAAACAGCATTCCAAAACTGAAAATACCAAAAGGTTGATTACTCAGAGCAAAAGGCAGCAGCTAAAGCCACCAGCACATGCAGAGGAATGTAAACATTGTGCCTATCTGGGCAAACAAGCAACAGCTTCCTCACACAGAACTATCTCAGTCAGTCACTAAATTTATCTGCTGCCAGACAAAACCACCCCGCCAAGCAGCTGGGGAAAGGCCCCTGAGAAAAACCCCCAGCTCTTCCTTCCATCTTCCAAAGCTGCACTTCTCTGAAATATAGTAAATTTAAGAGCACTCCTCAGAGTCCACATGTCCTCAGGTTCGGTATCTATTAAAATTTATGACAGGTGCAAGAGTAGAAAGATTTAGGCTTAAATATGATTTTGTTACTTTGGAAAACAAACAAGTTCTCCTCAAGGACAGAATCATCTAGCATGTAGATCTAGACTGAAATTCGGCCAGTGTGCACCTCTACTGAAATCCTGACACAAGCTTAGCTCATGAAAACCAAAGGGAATTCTTAACTGACTATCTACACAATTCAGATACCTTTCTCAATGTTCAAAAACTCATTTTATTCAATCTTTTTATTAAGCACTCCTTTAGCTGAGAGGTGATTGTACCAACTACATAAATCAGACTGCAAAAAAACATCAGGACTGGTACTGAAAGAACAAGTTTTGTGACTTCCAAAATAACAAATAAAATCTTTAGGAAAACAGTCAAAGTTGCTCCAAGTAGGATACAGCATAGACATAGTTCAGACACATGCAATTTCCTACTGCTCATGCTTCTAAAAACACCTTCCTAAGTCAAAAGCACAAACTGATGAAGTTGTCATCCTGTGAAGCACTTTCCTATACAAGAAACCAATATTTTCTTCAAAATTAAGCAGAAAAACAAGTCCTCTAAATATGAAAATATTTAATTGTTTTATACAGTCCACCATGATACAGTATAATTCACTTTTTTCTTTCAGCACATACCAGTCATCGGTCTGTAAAGAACTTCAAGCAAAATTTAAAGCATGAATACCTGACACATCAATGCATCCCCTGAGTGACTGAAGCTGTAAGGAGCCAGCTAAATGTGGATAATTACAGAGTTAACTACACTATTCCTACAGCTCCTGAGGGTTATCTCTCTTCAAGGAGAAGAGTCACTGGACTGCTGACAGCAAAACAGTTACACAGATGTAAGACATGTATTTTGTACTACTTTCAGAATAATACCTATGGCTACAAAACAAACAGAAAATCATCCTCCTGCAGGCACACATTATTTCTCTGTCATCTTCTGAATCACAGAACACATCAAGAAAATTATACTCTAGTTGTTTGTGAGTAAATTAACCTTCGGGCCACCACTGAAAGACTCAGTCTGCATTTCAAGTGAGCTACTTAAAAACAAAACTTCTCTTGAAAATCACAGCAAGGATTTTAATAGTTTCCACAGAATTTGGGGTGGTTTTTTCCCTTCTCATGTCCACAAATAATATTTCATAGTGCACACAAGACACCAAATTTCAGTTTGCAAGCTTTGCATTTCCCGTTCAGACCTTTCAATAGCCATTAGTAATTAAGTTTTGCATGTGACTATTAATCAGAAATAATCAGTAACTTCTTCACATAAGTCTTTCCCCCTCTTTTAAAAGCCTTTTTTATGATGGAAACCTAATGCTCAGCTGGCCTAGGGGAAGGGATAAACTGCACATGCTCGAATCCAAATCTGAACATGTGTAAAACTATAATCCTCCCTTAAAAATAAAAACGCACTCTCATCCAGGCCTTACCTCACAAAACCAGTAAATCTGTCATAACAAAGTGCTTTTGTAAGCAGAATATAACTTTTATAATAAAATAAATGTAATATTGGACTCTAAAGTTCAATATTTAGGTCAGTAAATGACATATTTTTCCCTAGAAAGTTGTAAGATCACTTCAACAGAAATTGCTATGTGCCAGTGATAGGCTAACTTGCTGCTTTAGAATCAAATACTTTAATAATCCAGAAGTTGTAAGCAAGAGACTAAGCTTTGCACAGTATAACACGTATAATATATATAATTATACTACTATTTAACTCTAAAAGACCATGGCTTAACTCCAAGATTAATCATCATCCCAAGTACCCCACCAAGGTCATAAGTAACACTAGTGTAATACCCAAATTTATGTCTGGCTGATTGTTGTCATTCTCAGAGGGTATTTTCACATCTGTTTTGCAATTAACATGGAGTTTAACCAGTCTGAATATTACATGTAAGATAACAAAAGCATTTTTCAATACACAATTTCAAATGAGACAGTCTGATCAACTCTTCAGTGAAACCAGAAGACATTTAAAATCAGCAGTCAAGTTCCAGTGAGAGAGATAACTTATTTTGAGTTCCAGGCTTTCACTGGATCAGACCAGGAGCCCACTCAGGCACACGTTCTCTCTGCCAGCTGCAGCAGGCAAAAACACTGCGCAGTCAGAGCAGAAAACTCAGGCTACAAATTTTAACTAAAAGCTCTCGTTCTACCCAGCACCCACAACAATGTCACAGATGTCAGAGCACACTTTCTTGTCCAGTCATTGCTCAGCTGTCAGTAAGTGTGTTGAATCCCTTTTTGAACATGGGACTATGTGCCTCTATAGCCACTTATGCTCGTGAATTAAAGATAATGACTTGGATAGTAATTCAGCTTGAAATGAATAAAATAATATCCTGCTAGTATTAGAGAGTACTGTCTCCTTTACCTCTCCAACATCTTGTACTAGGTATGGCTGGCAGCCCTGCTGAGCCTGTCAGCACATCACCACTGTATGAGGAGCCATCCTCTGCGACTGAGCTGGTCACGTATTTGTGGCTTTGCTCTCGTTCTCAGGCTCTGAAGGTCCTGTGAACCAAGCAGACAGCCCAAACACATTTGTCCTTTCCCTCCCTAGATGTCTGAAGACTCCTGGGCGCCAGGACAATCACTCCCCTCCCCTGGTGGCCTTGAAGGTCCGGCAGGAGGCCAAACAGGTGCTGTTGATGAGCGTGCCACAGCGCAGGGGAGCTGACAGCACCCAGAGCACTGGCCAGAAAATCCAACAGCTACAAGCCCCAAGTGGGAACCTGGACCAGAAATGCAACCCACTCCTGTCACTGGTGGCAAGGGACATCTCTGTCATCATCTGCTTCCTCTGAAGACTGAGTGAGTGACTCATGTTCTTTTATATGGTTTTTGAGTCTAGATTATGATTGTTAGGTTGATAAAGCAAACCACACACTAAGATTTGACCTGATCTGCAGAGGGTACAGGTGATTAAAAATTTTAACTTAGTTGTAATACAAATTTTGTATTATGCTACTTACAGATTGTATTACATTGATTCTACTTACAGAAATCCAGTGCCATTCTACTCATAAAATCCTGCTAAGAAAAGAAAAACTTAATTGTAACTAAGATTTAGTGCTGTCAACATTCTGGCAAGAACCTGCCTGTTCCCTTAGGGTTGTGTGATGACAGTTTTTTTTGTACCTGAGACTTACTTGGAATATACTTTCCAATAGCTGTGCATGATGGGAAAAATTTTCCAAAGCACACAAATTGCTTAGGAGTCTGCACCCTGGTGGAAAAGACAGTCAACCACAGCTTAGGGGACTTTGTCCAACTGTGAGCCATACTAATTGAAACTTGTACTAACTGTTCTTAACCTTGCACTAAAACCAGTCCTGTGGGCAATGCCACAACGAGCTAATTCTACAAATAGCATCTTTTCAGCACAGAAAGCTGCAGCAGGGCTGAGGTGAATGCCACACTAACTTCTATTACTGTAGCTATTTAAAGCCCCAATTCACAGCAGATGGACATAGCAACGCTGATTAATGTCCACTGCTCACAAAGCCAGGTGCTCCTTTCCTCACCACTTCTCAGTTCTTGTCCAGTAAGCAGCATGGTAAACAGGATACTTATACCCTTCCTTATCTAATCTCAATTAGCATCTTACTAATGCTGTTGAGATAAAAGGTTGGAATTATGAGCTGCATCAGCTAGTGTGAGAGAAGGACTACATGCTATAGTTTGTAGGAGGGATTAAGTAACTGAAAAATAATCAACTTTAACAACAGGCAGCTCATTTCCACTTAATACCTGTTTATCTTAAACCTGTTAAAATAATCTGAGCATGAAGCAGTATATGCTTAACGTTTTCACCAGCTTCTGGCTTTGTAAAATATTGAATGTCTATAGTCTATGGTTTTTTGGGAGACAGACAACAAATATTAAAGAATCAAGATGACAGTAGTGAATAAACACTGTCTTATCATTCTAAGCAGCTTTGAGCAAAATTTGGATCAGCTTCTCATCAGCATTATATTCTAAGAAGAGGAAAACCTGTC
The DNA here is from genome assembly GCA_013400635.1 of Hypocryptadius cinnamomeus. Classification (NCBI taxonomy): domain Eukaryota; kingdom Metazoa; phylum Chordata; class Aves; order Passeriformes; family Zosteropidae; genus Hypocryptadius; species Hypocryptadius cinnamomeus. The sequence goes on from VYZP01075144.1 coordinate 121,699, forward strand.
TAGCATTAGTTGTTCAAAAATATAAAATAACTCATCAGATCCTGAAGGAATTGTAAGCTATTAGGTGAACAATTTGAACAATTTATGACAATGCAAAACTCTACACAGCTTGTTTTTTCTAAGAACACTTTGCTGTTTTCCAGAGTTCTGCTTTATTGCCAAGTCAGGGTACGTAAGGTTAAAAAATTGTTCCAATTTACGCTTTTGCTAGATTTCCCTCCACAGACTGCCTCCAAAGGGCAGCTCCAATCCTTTAGATCCCAGATTTACATTACAACATAGGAGATCCAACAACAGCAAAAGCTGAATTTTGCCACCTTTCATAGGCAAAAGTGGAGGAGGATTATTCCTGATGGTGTGTACACAGGGTTAGAGAAAAGCTTCTGCACTACCTAGACAAAATACAGAATCAAAATTCATGTCTCCCAGCAAAAATGCTGCTGCTCTCTGTTATTTTAACTGCAAGGCCAGTACTACAATTGAAACCAACTGATCAACACTGCAATTAGAATATACACCCTGTAAGCACCTGCACCTTCAGCTGTAAGGATCATTAAACCCCACACAGCTGGTTTTATGTTGGCCTTGTGCCCCCACCTCCTTTCTCCCCTGAATGAGCTTCAGCTGCCCATCCCAGGTGCAATGAGAACAATGCCTTCTGTGGCACACAGGTGGTACAACAATATCATCCAGTCCCAGGTGTCAGGATGTACTGTTCACACTCTCACACCCCAAAAGCACAAGGTTTCACCAGAAGAATAGCTTAAGCCCTAATAGAACAGGAAGAAAAACCCCATATAATGCTATTTGTTTTCTTGGTAAAGGTTTTGTTAAACAAACAATACCCCCCTTCACATCTCCATTAATATGATTTTTCCAAAATTAGCCACGTTAATTTTATTAATTATAAGAACTTACTAAATACTTCTTTGGTTAAAAAGGTCTGTTACTTTAACTTCTTGCAACAATCAGAAAGAAATGGTTTTCAGAACAGTCTAAACTAATTTAACTTACTAGTTCTTTAAATTAACTGTATCTTTAGCTAAACATCAACACTCAAAGCAAATAAATATTTTCTGCAATATCCTTAATACAAATTACTATTCAGTAGGCTACAAGACTAATCACATCACTTTGAAGCCTGTTTTTTAAAAAAATCAGTTATTACCGCATCTTTTTAAACTGCATTTTCTTTTCCAATTATTATTCTTTTCTTTTCCTAAGTCTGTCCTCTAGCACCTTTACATATATGCCCCAGCCCTCATACTCTTAGCAAAAGTTATTTGTCTTTCAGCACACTGTAAATTCAGCAGATATGTTCCAATGAAATTTTTCCAAAGAAATTTTCCCTAACATTAACAAGCTCATGTAGCATTACTATCAATACAAGCCTTTCCTCATATAGAAACCCCATCATGCTTGCTCACTATAGAGAGAAGTTGCATAGCTGTTTTCCAGCTGGCCCCATTTCTGTCCTAATTAACTCAGTAACCAGAAATGCCTTATATAACAGCACAAAGCTACCAAAAAATGTTAATCACATTTTTATCTTGCTAAAAATAGGACACTTTCACAGAGGATGTCTGCTCAACTTCCCATTATGTCAGCAATGTAAACAAAATGCTCAAAAAACTTTCCATCGATACATATTTCCACTGGAAAAAGCCCCACAGTATTCACATACAATAAACCAGAATCACTTTTCAGCTCCCTGCAAGTGTTGGTCCTGGAATACAGGAATGAACAACAGGACACAATCTTTAAAGCAGACTTCTTTCAGCTACAACTCATGTCAGTATTTTAATCTAAAATTACTGCTGCAGAACTAATCGGGTTTTTTCATTCATTACATGAAAATAAGAAATTTCATTAATTAAGAGTGCTTTTTTAGGTAGTATAAAAATTAATCCATTGCACTTTTCCACATCTGTGGAAGGAGAGTTGTTATTGATCCTACATCATTTTAGTTACATAGAAATCCACCCCCTCTGAAAATGGTAAGAAACCACTAACTTGGAAACCAATGTGTTAATACAGTAGTTTCTCCAACTGGCTTTTCATATAAATGTATGCATATCCCCATTATTTATTATTTACAAATCCTCCCAAATTCTTCAATATGGTTACACATGCATGTCAAATGTAACTTTTTTAGGCCTAATTAATTTCTATTCCCACAAATATGCATTAAGATAATTAAGGTTGTGCAATAATTCTTCTGTTTCAGTTATATATGCCCAGCCCTAGCACTGCAGAAGTAGAACTTTAGCATTACAGATTTTACTTCTTGTATTTAAACATCACAGACATTATTTCCTACTGCAATGACTAAAAAACAATAATCTAGACTTTAGTACTCTGGTTCTGTTTAAGGATAAATCCTGCCCTAACATGAACATTCACACTTTTTTTTTTTTAACCTGTCCTTGTATTTTCAGCCACATTTTCTTAGAGTAATGATCAGCACAGGCTGAGATATGGTTTCACGTATTAAAACATATTTGTCACTAGATAAAACACATGGTTGCACAGATTAACACCATGCTGTGTTCTATCTACTTCCCCATGCTCTCTAAAAAGCTGAACTAAAACAGAATGCACAACTACTTTCACTGGGCAAATTTAACATGAAAGGAAGTCCAAAAAAATCTGCCAATTAACAAAAAAACCACAAAAACAAACCAGGAAAAACACCCAAACAAACCAAACCAAACAAAAACATCCCCCAAAAAGTCTTCCTCCAAGGACTCAAGGATTCAGATACTGTGACAAAACATAGAAAAATAACTGTTTAAACCAACTGCCTTGCATTGAGTTTATCTGGGTAAAACATTTGGTATATATACAATATTTTTCTCTCATTATCTCAGTACTAAAGCTACCTTCAACTGACTCTTATAACAATAGATTTTTTTCTTCATATTTTTCTAAATTTTCAAGAGCAGTTAAATATTAGCATATATTTCTACATTCTGAAAATAGAGTTATTACCACAACCAGTTCAAAGCTAAGTTTTTAACACAATTCAACAGCTAAAACAATAAAAATGGATCAACTCAGCAGCATGTGACTAATCAGACTGAGCAACCTTCCACTATGTGCTTTAGAAGCCATTAACTTTTACATTCCAGATTTTATATTTGCTACAATTCTACTCCAAGATCTGAATGTACTTCTCCCATCAAGAATTTATGTTGCAATGTTCACAGTACTTGCAGTAAGTCTATCTGTAGTATTAACCTCAACAAAGACTGCTCCAAAGAACTCAAACAAAATCCTATTATACACGATGAAAGGTAACTAATTCAAAATACCTCAGGAATTTAGTTTTACCTGAAGGAACAGCTGTGCTATTCTGGTGGTTTTCACCAGGTGACACAAACAAGTCTTCCTCCCCTTCAGTAGATGAACTGGAAGAAGATTCAGTACTGAGATCATTCTCACTGGAGCTGCTAGAACTGGGGAGTAAAGCATACTTTCTTCGAGCTAACACTTCCCGCTTTTTCCTCTGCATTAAAATTCGTTCTTTTTGGTTCTGTGTCCGCTGTGATGAACCTGTTTTCACAGCTCTCTTCCTATATGGAAGTCTTCTTAAAGAACTGTTGTGAAAACAGGGCCTTTTCATCAATAACCCAGGTACAGAGTCTGCCTCAGTCCGAGGCCACTTTTGTGACCTTGCACTGTGAGTTCTACTTGGAGCATTCAACACTGCCTGAGGGTGTCTCACAGGAGCATCTTTTTCTTCATCAGATGTTACTGTGTCAGAGTCTCCAAAATGCAAGCTAGACGAAGGCGATGAGATACAGTCACTAAAAGAAGAATCATTGTCTTCACTCTGTGTTTCTAGATGCTGTCTCAATCCTAAGATTCCTTTATTTTCTTTATCAGGACAGTTTTGAGTGTATGAAGGACCAGCCTGCTGGCTCTTGCGTTTTTTTCGCACCACAATACCTTTTTCTTGGTCTGTATGGTTGCCATTCATGTCCTTTTGCTTTTGAGAATCACCACACAAGTGAGAGAACTCATTCCCTACTTTACTGGCAATCATCTCAACTTCTGCAGTGAAGCTTTTGGCTGCCCCAATAGGCTCAGGGTTCAAGAGGATCCCCTTCAGACTCTCCTGTCTCTTTGGTGCATCAGAAGGAACTTCACTCTTCATATCCGCTTTTAGAGTATAAACTATTTTACATTCAGGAGTCCATTTAGACATGGAAAGATTTAAGAAAGGCCTAGAAAACAAAATGGATAAGCATCAAGAAAAGAAGCATTAAATTTTTTCAAAAGCAAAGCTAAAATAAGAGAAAACCCATTTACTGCTAGGACTAATCCCCCAGTGGGAATGGCAAAACAACAGTAACCAAAATACAACTGTTTCAAAATAATAAAAATACTCCTTGACAATGTCATTTTTCCTTAAGACAGAACTCTCATAATCTGCATTGCAGGGAAGTTCTTATGGTCAGTGAAAACATTATCACTTTCACAGAGCAAATACTGGTCTATGTCACCTGCAAAACCAATGATGTTTGCTTTACTGATACTTAAGCATGGCAGTTACAGGCTACTGCTTATAGAAGTTACCTGAGTTTTGGCTAAATAGCTCCCATAGCCACCAACTAAAATGCATGCTTATTAAATAAGGCCTGTATCTTCCCCTGCAGCAAAACACACGGACAGTAAATACTCCAACACAATACACGGGGTTGTATGGTGTCAGTTGAGCTATAAAACTCAGTTACTTAGAATTCATTATTCTTTTCTGACACGAAAAGGAATGAAACATGAGAGATTTTGAACTGTTATTATTTTGGGGCAAAGTAATAAAAATCCATTTATTACCTTGAGTCTCTTTTAAAAACCACCACACATTAGCAGTACAGTGTACAAAGCTATTTTCAGTCCATGCACTTTTGACTCTTACCCTATGACAGAAAGTGAGTATATCATAGCATGTTCCCTTAGCAGTCGCTATTGGGCAGCTTCCCCTCCCTGCAAAAATGTAAAGCTGCCAATGTAGAACACTAGCCTCGAAGAAATACTTTTGTACTGGAAGACACAGACAACAGTAACCTCAGTAATGGATCCATGTTCAATCTGCTTCATCTGCCTTTGGTTTAAATTCCCAAAAGGGAACAATGAAACAATTTGGTTCCCGCTGTGATAACTACTAGAACTCTTTACTGTAACCAATATCAGGGGGTTTTATGCCTCAGCTGAATAGGTTATAGTAGATACTTGACAGCTTACAGCAAGCTGTGCTGAACTACCAAAAGGCTGCTGAAGAAAATACATATAACAATGCTCAAAGTGGAATAAGGCTGCCTAAGCAGCACAGCTGGGAATATGCATGAAGCCACAAAAACCACCTGGGCTGTTCTAGAAACAGCAGCAACAGCCACCCAGAGGCACCCTGACAGGCCTGAGAGGCCGGTCTGCATGAACCTCACAAAGTTCAACAAGGCCAAGTGCAAGGCCCTGCACCTGGGCTGGGGCAATCCCAAGCACAAATACAGGCTGGGCAGAGAGAAAAATGAGAGCAGCTCTGGGGAGAACTTCAGAGGGTGTTACTGGATGAGAAGCATTGCATGACCTGACACTGTGTTTGCAGCACAGAATGTCAATCATATCCTGGACTGGCTCAAAAAAAGTGGCCAGCAGGTCAAGGGGGGGATTGTCCCTCTATTCCACCTGGACTAACACATCCAGCTCTGCAGCTCCCAGCATAAGGAGCTGCTGGAGCAAGACCACAGGAGGGCCATAAAGATGCTCCCAGGGGTGGAGCATCTGTCCTATGAAGACAGACTGGGAGAACTGGGGTTGTTCAGCCTGGAGAAGAAAAGGCTCCAAGGAGACATTACAGCACCTTCCAGTACCTAAAAGGGCTCCAAGAGAGCTCAAGAGGGACTTTTGGCAAGGGCATGTAATGACAAGAAAAGGGGGAATGGCTTCAAACCAAAAGAGGGCAGGTTTAGATTAGATATGAGGAAGAAATTCTTCCCTGTGAGACACTGGAACAGGTTGCCCAGAGAAGCTGTGGATACCTCCTGGAAGAGCTCATGGAAAAGTTGGGCTTTAAGCAATGTGGCCTTGTGGAAGGTGTCCTTGTCCATGGCAGGAAATTTGGCAGTAGATGACTTTTAAGGCTCCTTCCAACCCACACCAGTCAATGATGACTCTATGAACTGTGGCAGGTTAAGCAGCCCTGCCTACTCAGGTCTGTAATCCTCTGCCTGAATCTCCAAACTCTTCAAAACGCAGTGCTAATATTTAACACTCACTTATTTCCTCATAGAACATATCAATACAAAACTGAGACTACAAAACAGATTTAAATAACAATGTTTTAGACTGTTTCACAAACTGATGCTTTCAGGAGCAGCTGTGAGCTAGCTGCTCCTAACAGACCCTAAAGAGTTACTTATTTCAGTTTGCAATGGGTATACACTGATGCATCATCCCAGGCAGCTTGTGCTCTCTTCATAGCCATAAGCAACTACTACACTCCATGTGATGTTATCTGGGATAAAAACTTTGCAAAAGGCATCTATGCTGCACAACAAACACCTACAGAAGCTGTAAGTTGACAGGATCTTTTTGGAGATCAAGAACCTTTTGGATCCTAGAACCCCAGCTGAAAAGCCCCATTTGAATGTTCTCACTGGAAACCCTACAGACAATTATAACAATTACTGTTAAATATGAGGCCTATATCCTCTGATAACAAAGTGTTGCTGTTCTCTATAGGAATTACAGCAGATAGGCAGGGCTGATATGCGAGTCAAAAGCCATACTCATGCAAGTTGGAATAAACCTCCTCTTGCCAGCACAGGCAAGGGGCTCTTACTTCATCAAAGCACTACCTTCCTATAGCAGTAAGTTACGGGGGAATGTACTACACAAGGCTACCTTTTTCTTTAGGGCTCAAAAAAAAAGAAGCAGCAAAATTGGAAAAAATTAGAAGTACAAAAAGTCTACCTTGAAAACAAAGGCTACCAAAGCTGTGGAGTTCTGCTGTCTACCCTTCTCAGCTCCAGCTCTCAGAGAGTCCTCACCGTGCTCATCCATACCCTCACACACGTGCACCATCTTTATTTGGAAAGATAAGGACCAAGATTTCCATGTTATCCAGCTTCTAGTAAGGACAGGAATCCAGCATTCAGACCTTCCACAAGCACACAGAACGAGCAGTACATAGTCCTTTTTCTGATCCTCCCAAGGTCACCTTTTAGCTCTGTTATTTATGCACCACTGTTTCACAGAAATGTAACAGTCTAGTCAGTCTTCACCCCAGTCCAAAAGCAACCCAGACCCTCCCACAATGGCCCTGTATTTCATCACAAGTTTTTTTAGAAAATCCACAAAATATTTCGATTTTGGGGGATTTTTTTTTTTTATTCAGAAAGCTTATTGTCTTTGAACACAGTCATAACTTGCCAGCATATACTACATGTCCAGCCTATACATAACTGTTTCCTGTGCTTTTAATGTGATAACTTCAGAAACAAAGACAATTAGCCCCTCTATTTTTTATAAGAAATTAAAATCTGAACATTTTCTCATTATGTGAGCACAACCAAGGGCTGATCTACAAAGGATTCTGTTCTACTCATTGGAGTGCTACCCCCTCCTTTTTACTGCTAAACTAAAGTGGAGGAATCTCCATCTGTATGAAAATTCGGCATGCTGAATGTGATTATCTTTGCATAAGCTCTGTTTACTTTAGTGCAGAAGCCACTGTTCTGAAATACAGATAGATACAGCTATTTAAACTATACAGATTAAGAAATACAGATAGATATAGCAATTTAAGTTACAACAAAAAAATTAGTGCAATGACATTTACACTTTGAGAAACCTCCAACTACTGTAAGATGATGAAAACCTGAAATTATCACAGTGAAAACCAGTGCATCTGAAACATTATTTACTTAATTTGTTTTATTCCAACAGGCAGCCTACATACACTAGCCAGTTAACATGGTTTCAAACATTTTTGCATATTTTTACTCTTACAACCATGGAAATACAACCAAGTGATCAAGAGCTCTCCATTTTTGTTAATCAGTAGAGAGGCTGAAGGACTGCTTACTCACAGGAGAGCTGCTGCCTTCAACTACAAACTTACACAACAGCTTAAACAGGAGTGGTTCTGAAGTGAATGACAGCAATCAACAATGACAAATAATCCATTCCTTCACTATTCAGAAATACTATTACAAAGTTCCAAACAAAAAATTTGACCAAAAAAGACAAAAGCTGGACTAGATTTCAGTCCATTTTAAGTATCTTCAGTGGTTAGACATAAATGCCCATTTTTCTTCTACACAGAAGACAAAATTTAAGAGGGACTACAAAAATAATATACGAAAAATTAAGTCATTAGAATGAGATCATCTGCTGTTAAAACATTTAGACATTCCTACAATATCTATTTCTAATTAAAAGTAGTCCTCAGAAGCTTTTTCAAAAAGCAGCAAGATGAAGTAAGTAAGGTCAATCAGCATTAGTGTTCCTCCTTCCTAATCAAAACATGTGCCTATTGACTTAGTCCCCCACGTTTCCTCTCAAAGTTTTGATTTACTGTCTTCTTTTAAGCCATTATGACTCAATGAAGAGCTGTTAAGACAGCTACCTAAAAACTATAAATAGGTATTCTAAGTTCCCCTCTCAGGTGTATGACTATTTAGAATTATGAAGTGCACATGACTTTTATCCATTCTTTTCACCACTTAAAACCATTCGTATTAATCATTCCAAGACATACAGCTGTGCAAGGAAATTCATGCAAACTGGGAAGTCCCTGGAAATAGCTAAGTCAAAAAACAAGGTTAAAGAGGTCTTTACAGCAAGTTTATGATCACATATCAAAGCAAAACACATTTGAGTTATAAGATGGAACAAAGGATTTTGTCATTAATAATTAATTTCTTTATAAGCAATCAAAAACTACGTAGCATTACAGCACTATAAAACAGTAAAATGCTTCACTACACAATAGATAACTCAGTTTTTTGGTATAAACTTTGTTGATGAATACATGTGACCAAATAGATCATTACCCTGAAAATGTATTTTCAGCCACATTCTGAAATACAGTCAAATCCCTTCACCACCTAGAAAAAAATCTCCTTGCATTTGTTTTACCTTTATTCAGTTCAAACTTGTTTTCTTTGCATATGGTCACTGAACTCCCAACTAACTTTCAAAATTAATTCCCTTCCCTGATATGCAGCTTGTATCAGATTTTACTTTTAACATTATTTTTACTCTGACAAGCTAATACTCGTACTGCTAAATTCATGAGAAAACCTTTCTTTCCTCTCATTAAAAAGATGTATTCTTATTCTTTCAGCAAGGCCTTTCCATTATATATATCAAGAAAGGGGAAAATGAAAAAGGTTATAAAATTCATACAAGGCCTTCAGCAAAGTGAGAAAACCTAAGCACTGTTACTTTCCAATCTCAAGTGCAGGCAGCCAAGCAAGACTGATTCCTGCATGGCCCTGACACACTGGAGGCTGACAGAAGGCTTAGGAGCCCCTTCAGAAGTTGGACCCCCAACCCAATCCCATGGAGATTGAACCTCAGTGCTATCATGCCCTGCTGCTCCCACAAAATAAGGAACTCACTGAGCATATCACCAAAAAATGCCACTCATTTTCCTAAAAGAAGCAGTTCTGTCTTATTCATTTAATTTCTATCAAGCAGGGACAACCTGTATGCCTGTCCAATGCAGAGTTAAGTGACAAAAAGAAAAACATCTAATATTCACTTCCACTATCAGGAAAACAAGTACAATCCTGTTTCAAAATTTTATTGCATTTTTCTTCACCTTTGGTTGTTCTTCACTTTTGTCACTTCATTAGAAAAACAATGCTCTCCTAAAGCTTGTTTTAGGTACTAAATTTTAGCATCCTGCATATTGGTCTTCTAATCTTTGACAGAAAATAAAACAATAGGTAAGTTAAAGATCTACACATTTTATAAAACAGCAATAATCAGAAAGTAATCTGAAATTCCATAGTGTTTGCATTGATACTATGTATCTTCATTCACAGGACAATATGAAATACTATTGCAAACCATTCTCAATTTCCTTTATGTGCTTTAATGGTGATGACTCCATTTTTGAATGACAAAATTAATGGAGAATTCTCTGAGCAGAATACTTATGTTCTGCCCTACAGAAAGGTACAGTAATTCAGAACAACATACACAGTATGAGTTACAAACTGCATGTTCTGGAAACAAGTTCTTGCTTACAAGAACTCCCAAAGCCAGCCCACTACATCCAGCCCAGACAGAAGGGTTTGCCTGTGCTTTGCAGAGCTGCTACATGAGCCACAGCAATGCAGGGAGGCTTAGCCACTTCTTGCAGGCAATTCTAGGAACCATCACTGCCTTGGAACGTCTACTCTTGAAGTGAAACAATGTTATTCCAAGTACAGTACTACCCTTACTAACCTTCACAAAGCCATCTCAAAGTCAGACCCCAGTAACTGTACCATCAAGTACTGTAATGAACAGTATCCAACCTCTGGACCAGCAAAGTCTCCTTAATTTTATCTCCCAAAAAAATTCTTTTGGGACCTTCAAGATTTGCTTCCTGATGCCTAAATCAATTCAGCTCATTAGGCAATTATCTTGTAGCAGAATTATCTCTGTTGTGCCATGGTGCCATTCACCTCTGAGACTGAACAGCACTGTACTCCTAGGGAGACACTACTGAAGTGTCTGTCTCACCTCTGCCAACAGAACCCAGCACACAACAGCTACAAACAGAAGAGCTCTTCAGGACTGATCTATGGCCTGGCTCCAGCTGGACCAGACAAAAAGCACAGAGCACATGCAGCTGGAGGCACCTCCTGTTAGATGGCAAGCTGAGAGCAATGCTGCAGAGCCCTCCCAGCACAGGTGAGCTGTGCTGCACTGAGCCCCCCCCAGCACAGGTGAGCTGTGCTGCACACACAGAGCCCCCCCCCAGCACAGGTGAGCTGTGCTGCACACACAGAGCCCCCCCCCAGCACAGGTGAGCTGTGCTGCACACACACAGCACCCCCAGCACAGGTGAGCTGTGCTGCACACACACAGAGCACACACACAGCACAGGTGAGCTGTGCTGCACACACAGAGCCCTCCCAGCACAGGTGAGCTGTGCTGCAGTACACTGAGTCAGTCCAAGGCCATAAAGGCACTGAAGGAAACCCCAGCCTGAATGAAGCATCGCCATGCACACACTCAACTGGACAAGGAATCTGCCTGGCTTTGCACGATGGATGCAAGCAGGTGTATTTGACAAAAACAGTGCTCACAAGCACATTCTTCAGTCTAGACATTTCTTTGCTATGTCCTAGGCTTAAATCAGTTAGCTACATTAACACTATGTAAATCATGGATTTAAGATAGAAGCATTATGATTTGGCAATCAGGAATGTTTTGGCTTCAGTGAACTCCAAGACAAACATAACAGCATTGAACTTCAGAATAAAAAGTTGTAGCTCTATAAAGTGATGACAAAATGCAATTTTTTTATTGGAACTTAAGATCTTAACTAGAAATTTTGCTTCCCGAGACAGCTAGGAAAGTTCTCAGATACACAGTCATCAAAAATTATTTTAAAAATTGTTTCTTAGTCCCCCTGGCATTTTTGACCTTTGAGGTATGTGTAATTCTTCTTGATGTAGTGTCATTTTGCAAACACTTCTCAATAAAGCTTTGAGGAGCAAAGTTAAACATGATCTTTGCCACAGCTGCTAGTAAGAACCTTTCAAGTGAGACTTGTGAAATTAACCATTAGGACAGTTTTATGCTATTCTTCAGGAAACTTACAAGAAGTAGGGGATTTTATAGATACTAAACTGAGCAGATCTGCCAGTTTCAGGGGAAAGGACACTGCGGCAGACTTCTCCACTCTGCACCCAGCAGAGACAAAAGTAAACATTTTACCTAACAGCAGTCAAATATTAGGACTAAACTGTATTGGGGAAAAAAAAAATGACAGAAGCAAATAGCCCTTACTGGCCTCTTGCTAGTAAAGCCATGAACCAGCCCTCACAGAATTCACTTGGTAAACACTTAGTAAGGAAGACATCATTTTAATTTAGGGCAATTCCTTTTCCAAATAGCATAAACTACATAAAACAACAAAATAATCCTGTTTTATCACCAGATCTGTAGCAGTTTGGCTGTTTGCATGTCAGGAAGGCTGAAAAGAGATTTACAAACATACATATTGAGTAACATTGTATGGGATACATGTACAATGTAAGGAGAGGTAATTACTCAAAGTTGTAGTCCCCTAAGTTTTGTCAGTGTAGCTGCTTCCAAAGTTTACAGTGCTCTTGTAAGAAACACAAAATGTATCCTCAGCTGAAGTCTTTTAACTAGTGAACTTCCTTCAAGGTTAAGTACAGATTGGTGGGGTTTTTTGGTGGGCTCAGGTCAGGCCTAGAAGAGAACCCTAATGGGGCAGAAGGAAAGGAAGAAAAGAAAATGTTTCTTTCACCAACCCAAACTTCTGCTGACAACTCACTTAAAGAAGACTGTACATCAGGAAAGCCTTGAGGAACCCTTTATACAACATCTGCCTATGGCAAAACCATCTCTCTGTACTATCCCCATTATTTACCTGTGAATTAAATCATCCTGTTCCCCATCACTCTCCCCTCAATTTTTCCCTATTTATTCAACTGCTTTACATGCAAGCCTCTATAACACATCAGCCATGGAGGAGGGAACTATCACTTCTATCTTCTCAAAAGAATGTCCTTACCATTAGAGGAAATAGAAACTGAAATGAAAGATTGTACATCTTGGAAAAAGAAGGCAGCAACTGCTGTCAGCTAAATGTTACTGCAACACAGCCACCTCCAGTGAAAATCAACTGCTGTAACTGATCTGGTTATGTAGGTCAACAAAGTTACTAATTCAAATATAAATGGAGTCACAGTCCTGTTAAGATACACTCTTAATACACTTTTACAAAAGCCACTGCTTCATAAAAGACATATTTCTGAAAGGTCAGAATGTTCTCATCCATATTTTGAAAGGACATGCAAAATAAGCGTGAGTGCTGTGAGCTGTTCCCTCAAGCTCCCAATACCAGACACAATCTCATCTGTAGCTGCCAGGGCTTCAGCCATCAATAAAAGCCACCAAATCTTTAAATATCTGAGACTTCAAGAGTTTTAAAACAGGAAGCTTGGTGCCTTGTGCACTATTATTTAACTAAAGTGAACCATAAAATGCTCCTGCAGCCTTTCCCACCTTATGAATTCCATAGGTGATTCCATACTGTGGGTGAGTGCACAAGACAGGTGACCAGATGTTCACTCTATCAAATACACCAAGATCACTTCTTTCCCTGTCAATCCTTGCACATCAGCAAGGATCATCCTGTCTAACAGGGTTTGCTCCTGTTCCCTCCCTGCCCCAAGACAGTCCCTTTATCCACAAAAAGTAAGTGCAAAAACACTTAAATTGTTCTGACAGCAAGAACTATGGACATGTGAACAACAAGAAGATGTAATTTCTGGTTTTAAGACTAGCAAAGCATTGTAAATATTTAAATATTAGTTTTCCTGCAAAAGCTTTCTACTAAGTATCCAGCATTAATATACCTTTGGAATTTTCTACAAGTTACAACAAAGACAAGGTATACTGCACCTGAAAACCTAGCTTTCCTTTAATAGTTTATAATACAGATACCATGATAAACCCAGGTCTACACAATGAGCAGTCAATTCTTATCTTTTTGTTCAAACCTTTGTTTCTGAAATAACTGGATTAGAATCAAATTATTCTAATTACAGCAAACTCTTACCTCCTGCATTATGTCCTCTTCTGGAGAAGTACTTGGGTATCAGGAATTAAGGGTCTCATTTAATCAGCTAAAGCAACCAGGCCTTGCTTATGATTTAATAAAATCATTTCAAGCCATGGAAGAGCTTATTCAAACAACACGAAAAATTCCATGAATGCATGCTCAGCCCTAATCACAGAAACACAGACACTTAAAAAAGTACATACCCTTAGCACCTGCCCATTGCAACAGCGACAAGCCTACGTACCTCTGAAGATCCTGGCCTACATTTCTGAATGAACGCTACTTCCTTGTTCATCAGGCAAAAAACACCTGAAAATGGTGATTTTTTTTTAAACATGGGTTAAGAGAACACTAACTTCGCAAACAAAACAAATGACGTCATAACAAACCCTATTACGCACAGAAATAGAAACTCAATTCCCTAAGGGGAAAATTTGTGACAAAACCCCAGAGAGTGCTGCGGCTGCCCGCAGTGAAGACACCGCTTTGTGCGTCAACGAGGCGCTGAATAAAAAAGGAAAAATACATTCTGCGTGAAGTTCCCACCNAGGGCACCGGGCTGCTCGGGAAGGGCTTCTGAGGGCACCGGGCTGCTCGGGACGGGCTCCTGAGGGCACCGGGCTGCTCGGGANTAACTTCGCAAACAAAACAAATGACGTCATAACAAACCCTATTACGCACAGAAATAGAAACTCAATTCCCTAAGGGGAAAATTTGTGACAAAACCCCAGAGAGTGCTGCGGCTGCCCGCAGTGAAGACACCGCTTTGTGCGTCAACGAGGCGCTGAATAAAAAAGGAAAAATACATTCTGCGTGAAGTTCCCACCCGCCGCACAGCCCCGCCGCTCAGCGCTGCCGTCAGGGCGCAGGGCGGGGAAGCGGGGGAGCCCCCGCCCGGCCCGGCCCGGCCCGGCCCGGCCCAGCCCCACCCGCGGGGTCCCCGCCGCCCCCNGGCTGCTCGGGACGGGCTCCTGAGGCCATCGGGCTGCTCGGGATGGGCCCCTGAGGCCACCAGGCTGCTCGGGATGGGCTCCTGCGGGCACCGGGCTGCTCGGGAAGGGCTCCAGAGGCCGCCGGGCTACTCGGGACGGGCTCCTGAGGCCATCTGACTCCTCGGGATGGGCTCCTGCGGGCACCGGGCTGCTCGGGATGGGCTCCTGAGACCATCTGACTGCTCGGGATGGGCTCCTGAGGCCACCGGGCTGCTCGGGATGGGCTCCTGCGGGCACCGGGCTGCTCGGGATGGGCTCCTGCGGGCACCGGCCTGCTCGGGATGGGCTCACTGGCACGGTCCTGGCTGCCTTCGCTGCTGCTGCATTTGGGCAGTTGTGTGTAAATATGTAAAGCGGTGGTGTCAGAGCACGGACCAGGCTCTGCTCGGTGGTGGTGCCGAGGAATGGGGCACAAGGCAATGGGCAGAAACATGCACAGAAAGTTCCACCCGAGCTGAGAGAGAACTTCACTGTGCAGCGAGCGAGCACTGGATCAGGCTGCCCAGGTACCCTCCAGCTGGTATCCTGTGCCCTGCCCTCTGGGATGACCCGGCTTGAGCAGGGAGGTCGGACCAGCGGGGACCCTCTGTGATTCCCTCCAACCTGACCCTTTCTGTGATGTCCCTTCTAGGACTTGTTAAAAGCCATTCGTTTTCTGCCCAGGGCTGTGTCTGCCCTTGACACCGCAGTACCTCACGGCTGCCAGTCCTGCAGCCAGTGACAGATGCAGCTGTGAAGACATGCCAACAAATCCCAACTCTCCATCCCAGCTCCTTAGAAATAGGAATTTATTTGACAGTGCAGTCAGTGACTCAGGATGAGGTGAGCCTTCCCCCTCTACATTACTGATGTGCACACAAATGGTGAGGAACCTGTCCTGTACAGTGGCCGTGTGTCACACGGACAGCACAGCAAACACCACGGCTTTGGGAAGGCTCTCATGCAGCAGCAAGCCAAAGTCAGTGTTTGCTGACTTTGCAGCTGCCAGAGGCCAGGATATCTCTGCCAGAGATGACCTTTCATCAATGTCAGGGTACACATTCCAGCTCCACACAGAAACTCTGCATAGACAAGGGTCCTCTACTGTCAGTGACCAACAGCTACATAAAGCTGAGGCTTTGGAGCAGAAAGGTACAGTCTGGTCTACAAATAGTTAAAGATCTTACTCAGAACACACTGCACCAGAGTCATCAGTACACGGCAGTTCCTATGTGTTTTGGAGGAGCTAAACAACCTGCATGCATCATTACAAAAGGAATGGTCACTGGGGAAAAATGTGTGTTGACACTATTAATTGCATGAGTTTCTGAACAGAATTTCCTTAAAGCAAAAGTGGATAAAACAACGTGGAAATTAGACTCTACTTCAATATATGTCCAAAAGTGTACAAAATGCAAGAAGTGCTATAGCACATAAATGATATGAAAATAAAGACGTTTTCAGCTTTATGTGTGAAATGAGAACACTGGAAGAAGTGAGACCCACATAGAATGAAGGTGGAAAAAAGGATCACAGGTTATTTCATGTGGTTCCATGAGCAAAGGAACAATTAATTTCAGTTTGCAATAAAGACAATAACACAGGTTTTCCAGCATTAACTGTCTACCTTTCTCTACTATTTATTGTGGTGTTGGGTAGTTTTGTTTTTTTTAAGTCATGTCACATCCAGCTAATTTCAGTAAACAAAGACACTGAGCCACAGATGAAATAACCAATGAAACTGGGGAGAACATGAAGACAGCAACAGACCGTGGGACGAAGGTCATATCATTCCATGGAGGTCACCAGGGGCTTGACTGTGTAAGCAGTTTTAATATTTTCCATTAAGCACTAGACCCAAACTTGGAACACTTTACTAAAAATCAGCTGGGGAACAAACATTCAAGACAATATATGGGAAGAAGTGAATGACACTGAGGACTGATAGAAGCAAAGGGAAAAACCATCAAATACAAAGGATGTGCACTTGAATGTTAATGAGAAAATGTTTTGGGTATTGGTCAGGTAAAAGGCAGTTGGATGAGAACTTCAATTACCAATGTAATTAAGTAAATGACCATCAGTCAACAACATTTTGTAGACATGAAAAAGCAAATATGTCTGTGTAATAATTTAGTCTAAATAATTTTCAGAGAGAGAAGTTTCAGTGCTGTTGCAAAAATTATTCCTGATGTAGTCTTGCAACTACTTTACGCAACTTTTTTTTAGTATGTATCCAAAAAGATGAACTCTAATCTTAGTGGGACACTCAAGAAAACACAGTATAGATAACATGAGAGGAAGCTAATAAAATTTGGCCGGATTACTTTAAGAAATGAGACAGAGGAGCATTGTGAATAAGCTGATCAGAGACAAATAGCAATAAAAAACCACACCAACTAGTTACGTATTTACCTATTTACATAATAATTGGTTTGAACTCTTGTGTCAAAGGTGACAGAAAGGTAGTTTTTGGAGAGAAAATGTAGAGTCACTCTCTGCTCACCAACTGAAAGACATACAAAATATCATTTCAAAAACAAAAACAAGTGGCCAAAGTTTTTAGTTTACAAATTAAAAAGCAAATGCAGTCAGTCTCGATTTTCTCCCAGTGAGAAGTCACAGTGACCAAATGATCTGTAAATGTTCTACCTGTGTATAATTCTCTAGACCTTTCTGTAACATAAAGGCAAAATTTCTAGGATCTTTACTGGCTAAGATTTCCTAACACCTATTTCAATATGGACCACCAGCTGACAAGAATGTAGTAATTTGTGGGCCAGTCACCCTTAAACGAACTCGTGATAAAAATTAGTTTGTCCATTATTGACTGGTTATTAACGTAATTTTTAAAGAAAGGTGATGTAGAAAATACTTCAGTGCCCAGAATTATTCACTATTTTTAAAAACCAGCCTTTTATCTATGCCCTTTCATGTAAGTTATTTCTGCCATTATCTTAGCATCTTGCAGAGACAGACAATTGTCTTGAAATTAGATTATTGATTCCTTGGAACAAACCAAAACATTCTCCTCACACTTCTTAGGTACAGAAAACCAAAAGATTAAATGGAATAATTCTAAATCACTAATGCAAATTTCAGAATGGCTTTCAGGTATGGTGTCATCAGTTCATACTGAACTCTTCAACTTCTTCTAACTACAGCTGAACAAAACCATTTATATGCACACCCCAGGGCCTGGCAGAACTAAAGACACGGAGAAGAAGCGATCTTATCCAAGATCAAAACATGCCAGCCAGCAGGAGATTGCACTTTACATTTTTGGCAAAAAGACAAAAAAAAAGTAACCCCCTTATCCTGAAGTACCTGCAGCAGGTCACTTTTTTTTGGACACAGCTCTGTGCAGGGCTTTTGTCTTGGACACAGCTCAGTGCAGGGTTGCTGGAGCAGTTTGCTGGCCCAGAATGAAAGCAAGGCACAGCTTTTTCCAGGGGTGAGCAGCAGCTTCTGGAACAGCCCCACGGGCACGGGACCAAGGGCTGAGCTGCACACTCACAGAGGGCTGGCCCTGCTCTGGGCCCCGCTGGCTGACAGTGGCCAGGGCAGGATGGAAGGTGCCTGCCTCTGTCTGTAGCGAGGAGTGTGGGTCTGTCACACCCACACTGCTGGGGGAGTGTGGGGGGAGTGTCACTGACAGGCAAGAGTGTGGGTCTGTCACACCCACACTGCTGGGGGAGTGTCACTAACAGCCAGGAGTGTGGGTCTGTCACTGCTGGGGGAGTGTCACAGCCAGGAGTGTGGGTCTGTCACTGCTGGGGGAGTGTCACAGCCAGGAGCGTGGGTCTGTCACTGCTGGGGGAGTGTCACAGCCAGGAGTGTGGGTCTGTCACTGCTGGGGGAGTGTCACTTACAGCCAGGGTATTCATCGGGCCATCCTTGACATTTGCATCAGATGTACTTCTGTAGACTTAACACAGACCATACTCAAGCATATATTTAAATGTTTGCACGAGTTAAGTCAACTTACAATTACTAGTAGTATTAATAAAATGCAAAGCCCCTTGTAGTATGTTGTGAGGATGATACAGAAAACCAGATAATACAGAAACATTTCTGTGTTAGATCACAAAAACTTTGGGATTGATACTTGGATGATAAACAGTCACAGCTCCAGTCAGCCCAGATGAAGATCTTAGCAGTGAAAATTGGAAAAATAGGGAAAAGATTAAAAATCCTGAAAGATTTATATTATGAAAAATTGGTACTAGGAAACAAGAAAAGAATGATCATTTGCAGAATCAAAAATAAAACTTGATGGTTGTCTGTGCTACATATTTTCTGATGGAAATTTTCAAATGCAATTGATCAAAAAGTTTTCAAAAGCTCTGGAATACAGCATGCACCATTCAGGTAATTTATATTTTTAAGATATATGGAAAAACAAAATACCCTGCATTACAGAATAATGTTAATATTGAAATGACCCACCAGTCACTCATTTGATTTCATGTTGTACAGCCTGATAAGGCTCTGCAAGGTTAGATACAGCACTTCCACAACACATGACTTCAGAAATTATGCAAATCCCCACTAAGGTCCCACAGTATCTTTCTGAGATTATCTGATAGCTTAAGTATTTAAGTTGCCATATAATTAAGAAGGTGTGGTGTATATAATTACTTGGAAATAGCTAGTTTGTTGACAGTATTTTTAATAATTCTTTTTCTTACTCAAAAACAAGTATGTCACCAAGCTCTTAGTAGAAAGATCATGAGATATTCCTATTTATTCTTTCAGTGCTTGTACAATAATGGAGCCAAATATATTTTTGTGTTTTAATGATGCATCAGTGGCTATTTTTAGAGCAATTAGGTTTAAAACAAACAAAAGCATCCTGCATTTAATGATCTGACTTTGCACTAAGAAATTCAATAGCCATTTCCTAGCATGTATGTATGGTTTCAGTGGTAAAATGTAAGATATTTGTGTTTGATTTACAATTGGATTTATGTTCTTTTCTTTGCTGTTCTCTAGAAGAATTATAATGAGGGCAATTGAGAGATCAGAAATTCATTTTTACAACCTCCTCTGACTGCTCATCATGCAGTACATCAATAATACATCAAAAAGAAAACTATACATTCAGAGTGGAAAAAGCCATTTTTTATAGCAGTGATACATATTAAATTATCAGTGATTTTTATCTCAAAGTGTATCTATTGTCAGGCATTCACTGAAATGTCCCAAATAGTTACTCTTGCTCTGTCTGCAGTCCAGAGAAACAGTGCAGTTTAAAATTGTAGCAACCAGTCAATGTAACATGAGATCTGGGACAAGACTCAGTGTCTTTCAAAGTAAAAAGGATTTTTTCTGCTATTTCAGTTACTCCAGTATCAGCCTAGCCTCACTTAAAAAGGGTTAGACTGAAAAAGGAACTGAGTCACTGCATCATATACTCCTGTAATAACTGGCTTTCATGTAGTCAGCCCCCAAAGTAGATCCAAGTACTGGAAACTTGGATTTTGGAAGCAAATAAAGAAAAGTTTGTTAGAGTTGTTGTTAGCAAAAGTTAAGAGTAAAAACACAGAGTGCAAAAGTCAGTTGTTAAAGAAGCAATATGTTAAGCAGAGAAGTACATAAATCTTTGCAATAAAAGAGAAATATGTTTCAAGTGAGATGTATTTGGAGGTGACATTCCAGCACCCCAAACCCCTCCCCTTTTCCTGAACCAACATCTTTTTTGTTTTTAAAAGGGGATATGGACAAATGGGTGGCTGTGTGAAGAGAAGGAAATTGGGACACCCTGTTGATTCTAGTGGAATGCTCTAGCCAGGCTTCCTTACAAAAAAGAGGCAAGAACTACTTCCCTATGTTTAAAAACACTGAATACCCCTTTATTTTTACAGAGCCCAAACACACTAAAACTGCAGTTTTAATTAATTAAAAAATTCAGGTACCGACTGCATGAAGCCATTAAAGAGATGAGAAAGCTGGTGTTTGCTCCTGCACTGCAATTCAGGGGCAGGCTGGGAATGGACTGGGCAGAGAAGCTGGAACTGGGATAATCTACACAGAAAAACCCCACCAAGGTATAAAGCCCAGGGGAAAATGTGAAAAATCTAAGGATATTCACAGCTTCCAGCTGTCTCACATACAAAGTAGACAAAAACCAATTTACAGTAGCACAGGTCTGTACTTGTTTAAACACTAATATATGGGCCAAACATTTCTCCTCTTTGTAAGTATATTACCATTTCCTAAACAAACCTTTCCACAAATTTCAGAACCTAATGGTAGAAAACAACATTTATTTTGAAAACTGGCAGATGTTTCAAGACACTAGTAAAGGACTGAGTGTTTTTCTTTAGGGAAGAAAAAAAACCAAACAACACAACAATCAAACAAACAGGAAATTATAATTCAGTCAACTTGATTAAAATTTCCAGATGAATTCAAAAATATTTGTATCTACCTGAAAAATAACAAAATGATAAATAACAACCAATATGATTTGTTCATAAGAGTCTATCAAACCAACCTAGTTTTTTATGCCTGGTTCTACAAACATAAATAAATTCAAGATCTTCAGCAAGGCTCTTCTTTTTCATTGACATTTTCTTAAGAAAGATAAGGAGATTTGATCTGGACAGAAAATCCAGCAATTTGATGCAAAACTGGTTGTATTTCGAGGATCACTATTAACAGTTTATATTAAATAATATAAAAATGGCTAAATACTAAATTTCTACCAAACAAAATTCCTTGTACACTTTTATATTGTAATCTCTTTGCAAAAGGCTTAGACACCACACTGATAAGCCTGGAGCTGGCCCCTGGCTGGGAGGTGCTGCAAAGAGGAGAAGCAAGAGTAGAGTTTGAAATCATTGCAACAGGGGGATGATAATTCCACAAACACCAGGGCAAAGTCCTGCACTCAGCAAGAAACCAACTGCACAGAGAAGAGTAATTGTTGTAATGAACTTGCAGGAAAGAAACCAGCAGGCAGAGTGGATCACAAGCAGAACACAGCAAGTTCACGAGGCTGGAGAAGCTGAGATGCATCACCAGAAGAGCTGCCACCAAGGTGACTTTGGGAAGTTGTGAAAAGATCGGGTGGGAGCTAGAGGGGTACAGCAACAAAAAGTCTTGTGTTTCAGAACTGATTAAAAGAAAAGGAATAATTAGTGCTTTTAATAAAAAACAACCCAAAAGAGAAAGACTGAACAAAAATATGGTAACAGTCTCAATTTTGTAAAAGAGTGCTGCAAAAAGAGAACATTGTCCATATTCAATTGGAATAAATCAGTAAAACTGCAGCAAAAGGTATTTAATCCAGACATTCAAAAAAGGAGAGTTAAGGACTAGACTGGACTGCCTGAGGAATGAGTGGAATCTGTGTTTAAGGCTTTAAGAACAGGTTATGCAAACATCCTTTGAGGTTGTTTTCATAATAGTTTATTGTGCCTTGAGGCAGGAGGATGACTGAGAATCCAGGCAAGGTCACTTTTGGCTCTCTTGGTTGCTTTTTATTTGGGGAGGGGACGTGTTAAGTGTAAAGCTTTAACATCTACACGACCTCAACCAACAAGCACTGAGGTTTAGGTATGTCAAGAAATCCCTAAAAACCAGTGCAAGTGCTGTATTTGTTATCCCTTTCATCTTCTTTCCATAAATGAGACACACTAAACTTGCCTTCACTAATACTGGAACCCACACAGTGAGTTTTGAGTGTATTTGCACAACAGTTTACCACAGCAAACCTGACAGCCCTGATTAAAATTCTGCTGAATTCAAGGTTATGTGAAAATAAAATAGGTCTTTTTCCATACACCCACAAAAATGTTTCTGTAGTCTAAAGTTAAGCTAGGGTTCATCTATTAACCTCAAAGTCAATCCTGTTATATTTGATGCTAATATAAATGTTGTCACAAAAGACAGCATAATCAAAAATATATAGTCTTATTTAAGATTGTTCTTTATAAAAATCTTGGTATCAACTGCAACAGCAGCATAACATAGCTAAGACATGCATGCAATTACCAGTCCAACATGTGCTTTAAGACTTCTGTGCATGTCTACTTTTAAATACATAGATTTTACCCTCTGTCAATTGATTATTAATGAAAGTATTACTTCAGGTAATTTTGAAATGCACTTCCAAGTGCACTTTGAAAAGAAAAAAAGAGAATGGTGTAACAAATCTTTTAGGATTCAGAACTTAATTTGCACAAAAGGTTGTTCAACAAAGATTTGTTAAATAAAACAAACATTTTTTTCATTTTTTTATCTATATGTAATTTCTGAATGAAGAGACAGAATAAGAGGACTTGTGACTTCAATCTATACTTAAATTCTGCCTCGTTTGAAGATTTAGTAGGAGTTTAACATCTGTTGTTGACAAAATAACTTCAAGCATTTCCTACAGAAAATGAATGAAAGGGAACTAAGAGGTAACATCTTCCATTACCTGATACAAGTACAGGCTAACAATTCATAAGAAGAGGTACTTTGACAAAAATTTAAAACATTAGTATTTTACTTCTGGAATACTTCCAACAACAAACTGTTACACAAACAGATC
Organism: Hypocryptadius cinnamomeus; assembly: GCA_013400635.1. NCBI lineage: Eukaryota > Metazoa > Chordata > Aves > Passeriformes > Zosteropidae > Hypocryptadius > Hypocryptadius cinnamomeus. The sequence continues at coordinate 145,037 of VYZP01075144.1, forward strand.
AATTGTTCATTTCCTAAACTGCGACAAATCAGTGGCCAGAACACGCAGGAATGACAGAAGTAGTTAGGGTGGACAAGACCTCAGAGGTCACGGAGTCCATCCTGTGGCTGAAAACGATGTCAGCAGGACCATGGCACCAAGCGCCACGTCCACTCTTCCCTTAAACACCTTCAAGGACAGCGACTCCACCACCTCCCCGGGCAGCCCGTTCCAGTGTCCAACCACCTTTTCTGGAAAAAAATCTTCCCAATGTCAAACCTAAACCTCCCCTGGTGCAGCTTGAGGCCACGTCCTCCCGTCCTGTCGCTGATCCCTGGGAGAAGGGACCGACCCCCACCCGGCTGCACCCTCCTGCCGGGAGTTGTAGAGTGGCAAGGTCACCCCTGAGCCTTCTCTCCTGCAGGCTGAGCC
>VYZP01075144.1:145492-202652 GCA_013400635.1 Hypocryptadius cinnamomeus
CGGTGTCCCGGCCGGCGGAGCTCCCCGCCCCGGCTGGCGGAGCTCGCCCCGCGGCCTTGCGGCCCGCCCACCCCCACGGGCGCCGGGGCTCGTCGGGCGAGCCCCGGGGCAGGTTGTTGCTGAAGGGTGTCTGTGCTTCCCGCTGTCCTGTTTTTGAGCTGCCCTTAATGGCATTGTGGATGTCGTTGTGGCCTTCTAGTGTTAGGTTTCCAGAGAGAAGCGTGTGGATCCTTGATAAGCTGTACTTGCAAAGTGTCATTTTAACAGCTGAAACTCTCAGCTTTTATCGTTACTGTTCCCTTGCTCTTCTCCAGCTTTAACCTTTTAAGAATGTTTTGCTAAATATTTTTGAGATGCCGAAAGAACTGTTTGGCTTACAGACTTCTGCTGAAGTCAAACTGTTCAGCTTTCCACGGAAAGCTATTTAAAAATGTATTTTTTTTTCTCATTTAGGCTATTGAAGAGGAAGGAGGTGATCCAGATAATATTGAAATAAGTGTTTCAGCTGACACACCCACCAAGAAACCAACTAAAGGCAAAGGTTAGGATTTGTTGATATACTTAATATGCTTACATAGTTTTTTGGGTTTTTTTGCACGTATCACCTTAAAGAAGGACTGTGGTCTATATTTTGGGTGCAGTTGTGACTTTACTATTTATAGCTTCTGTCGTATAAGAAGTCCTTTGCCTTGCATGTCTGTTGTCAGTCACTGTATGTAGACAATGTATGGGGATGCTGAAGCAGTGTATATTGAGAGAAATGCAGATAGATGGAAAATGGCTGAGATAAGAGATGTGTGTTCTGAGGTAGTGGCTGTAGTGCCCACAGCTCCTGGAGAGCTGTGCTGTGTGTGCTGGGTGCTGTAGATGAGCTGTGAGGGGTTTGGTGTGTGCTCAGAGATGCTGAACATGGGGTGTTAGAGGTGCAGGGTGGAGCAGGAGCTGCTGGGGGGCTCTGTGCGGTGTCAGTCCTGGCCACAAGGATCTGTGTGACAGCAGAGGTTCTTCAGCCATGAGCAGGTGCTGCCCTTGGCTGGTGGTGAGGGCACAGCAGTCGGTGGTAGGGGGTCACTCCCTGAAGAGGACTGTGCAGTGTGGGTGTGTTAGCATGCTCTCTATTGAAGACAGGATTTATAAATGTGAATTTTCTGAATAAGTGTTGAAGCCTCGCAGTGAATGTCTAATTAAGAGATTTTAGTATTTCTGTTATGAGAAATTAATATTTAGATTTTGTGCTGATCTGTTTGGCAGTGATTTTTTTCAGATTTTTCAGCTCTGTTTTCTTTTGCCTGAGAATTTAAATACTGTTTTGTGAGTTTGGAGTCTGGGGGATTTTAGTTTGGGTTTGTGTTTTCAGTTGTTCTGGGAGCATCTGTGATCTATTAGTACTGGGAAAGGACCTGTCTGCTTTATGCACAGCATTTTTCGTTGAACAGACACACTAAGAATGTTCACACATGTGCTACAGGGGTCTGTTTTGGACCTGAACAGTCCTATATCACTGTCTCTGGTCATGGGCTGAGTTTTGTGGTGAAAGTGATTATTCAGTCAGTCTGGTGCTATGAATGGTGAAATTAGTAAGAAAATCTGTCTGCTTAGAAAGTTTGAATAACTTTGCACTTCTCACACATTAGAGAAGTGAAAGGAAATAAACTTTCAAATGTGGTTTCACTTTTTTTCTATGACATTACTTTATTCCTTGCTTTAGAAAGGTAACTGCTGATTAAGATAACTACAAGGAAACTCTTCCACAGTTTTTCATACAGAGATCTCAATGGCTCCATGTTCTGCTGTGACAAACACTTCTCTTATCTGCTGCTTTTTATCCTCCTAGTCTCCAAACTAATATCATGATATGCATAATGTTCTTGAACTGGTTTCTTGGGTAGTTAGACTATTTTGCTTCTGCTTTTTGTAGTTTGCCAGCCAGTGCTGCTGCTGCCTGAGGCAGGGCTTCAGTAGCTCTTCCTGCCACCCCTCCTGTGCCCCAAATCCTAATGCATGCATATGACATGTGTGTTCTTGGTAAACCTCAAAGGAGAACACAGTTTGTCAAGTTCTTATCAGTTCACTTTGCAAGCTCAGGAGTTTCTCCTCATTACTTTTTAGATTACAAAAGTCTTATGAACAAATTTTGTGCCAAAAGTGTGGGAAGTTTGTGGTGGAACATGAAAAATTTCACTGTTTAGTCTAGGGGGAAGTATTTTTATTGTACTGGTTTATTTCTAACTGTGTGAAATAATACATGGTTTGATTTTTAACTACTCACTGTGAGGTGTTTTTCCTCCTTACTGATTTTGCTGACAGTTTCATCCAGACCTTTTTGCTAATGCTTGTTTTCCCCCCACCCTACAGCTTCAGACTAATACTGACGGGTCTTTAATTATTTTACTGGCGGACAGCAGTAAAATTAATGACATTACTTGTTCTGTAGTATTTTTCCTTGTGCTATTATTGCTGTACAAGGGAGGGTAGGAGTATTAGGTACTCATTTACAAGGAAAATACATCTTCAGGAAAGGCCAGGGAGTGGAAGTGATGATTAAACCTCCTCATAGCAGCCAGAAGGGGAGGCCAGTGGGAGGGAAGGAAGGAGGTTGTCCTTCCAAAAAAGTCACAGAGTGTGTCTGGTGCCTATAGGGTTTAGATCTGACTGTGTTCTGTAACCAGTTTTACTGGAGCTCTTAAGGTCTGTAGAAGAAGTGTGGTTCTGATTCCCTAGCACTGTCTGTTACAACAGCCTGATCTGAAATACTGATACAGGCCAAATTAGAGTAGAAAAGGGGGTTGGGGAATGATACATTTGTCTTTCCTTGCTTTTTGTGTGTGTGTGTGTGTGTTTACTAAAAGGGTGAACAATAGTCAAAAGATTAAGAGTGGGACTTTATTTCATACAACTTGAAAAATGCTTGCAGAAGGATTCTGTAATCCAGCAAGAATCCTTGATCAGTCCTCATGCAAAGTTAGTAGAAATTTAACACTTTCTCCAGATGCTGCTTTAAATCATTAGGGTAAAGAACTGCAGAGCAGCTAGTCAGAAGATTATACAGGTATATAGGTAAGATCAGTTGGTTTTGCCAATTAAAGTTTGAAAGGAACAAATGCCAAGTGTTCCTTTTTTAAGTGCCTCAGCTGTGCCTCTCCACCCTAGCATTTAGTAGCTATGGAGGAATTTCTCTTTTTATAAAAAGATGACAGTTTTTGGGAAAAGCTTATCTTTTCAAGCCTGAATATGTGTCACTGTGCTTTGGTATCCAGAGGAAGTTACCTTACTGTTAGTATGAAATATTTTTCAAATGTTTCTGATATGAATGCTCCTTTGAAGGATCTGCAGTCAAAAATGTTGTTGAATATTGAAATATTAAAGTTGGTCATTGAAAGTTACTTTCCTGAAGAGTTCTGGAATTAGTGTGGGTGAAGAACAGATTTCAGGCTGATAATATTTAACTTTGGAGAATTAATGTGAGCAAAGATGTTTATTTGCTGCTCTACAAGCTTCTGAGGCCAGTTATATACCTGTTAGTTTGTGTCTTAAGTACCTCTCTAGTTTGCAACTGAATTTCCAGTTTGACAGTTCTGTTTCTTGGATCAAAAGCTGACAACTGACAGTGGCTGGCTTGTACTATTGCCCAAATAACTTTGACTTCTTTATTAAAACTGTTTAGTTACTTAAATATAAGAAAAAAAGAAAATAAACTAAGTTTTACACTTGGTTTTCAGACCTTTCTTTCTAAAAATAATGAATGACTAAGAACTGTATTTTTTAGACACAGCAGAAGACTTAAATATTCCTGTACCTCATGGTACCATTTCAGAATTAGAAAAGGATTGTTTACTTTTGTTAATACTGTGACAAATGATACTTTTCAAGTTGCACTAGACCTCTCAATTCTATAGAGGGTTTATTCTATTGTAAGGATTTATCTCCTCTTTCCCTCTTGTCCCATGTTTTTGATGAATCTTTAGCATTAGGTGTGACAGAACCCTGTTGGGAGTTTCAGCAGGAATACCAGAAGAAATACAAGCACTAATTCTTCCGAAATTTTCTGATGGATATGTGTCACTGTGCTTCTGCCTGAGGTGCAAATATCTAGTTCAAGAGTTGTCCAGAATACACTCTTCTCTAATTCTGTGAACACTCAGGTAGCCTGAATTTCTCACATGGAGGACCATGAATAGGTAGAATAATCTTGTGCTACTGTAAGGCTTGTAAATGAAATGAAAGCTAAACCTGCATAATGTAAAACCAACAAAGATGTTCTAATTTTTCTACTTACTTATAAGGAGAATATTTGTTCTCTGTGTAATAGTCTGTTGCAATTTTATAGTGTGTAGCAATTGCTGTTGCCAGAAAACGGATTGAGCACGGCTTGTAAAGGAGTGCCATCACTCCAAGGTAAATGAGTGTTTGTGTTGTTAAGCACCCAGATCTGTGGTGAATGCTGCATACACACTGACAATTTCAACAGCCACTGCTTGGATAAACCTGTACAGAAACTTGGGTGTTGACAGCTTGTGTGACTGGGGACCAGCTGTGCCTCTTGTCTGCAGAAGGTTCAGCTGCTCTGGCTCTGTTTGTTAACTTACCCTTCAACCAGGTCAGCACTGGTCTCAGATAAGTTCAGAGCAACAGTTGTTTTCTGTAAGGTGTTTGCTGCAATCTGATTTTAGTTATGTGAATTTAACAGCCAAGTGTGCTTTCAAGCAGCCCACTGTAAATGGGGGTCAGTCAGACAATTGTTGAATTTTTTGTGGATGCTGGCTTTTTGGCAAGTTACTGTACCAACATCTGAAAACTGTCTGTATCAGAACCTTGAAATGCCACTTTTGAGTGGCATAGTGTAACTCTAACCAGAGCAAAGTAACCTGAAGCACAGAACTTGAGAGGGAGAGCAAACTTATGCCACTTTCTGGCTTGAAGTTGAAAAGTGAAGGTCATTGTTCAGGTCTTGTTATGCCTTGGAATACCTCTGATACAGTAAATGGGACTTGCTGCAAAGACAACATAGTATAGAAGGGGCTAATGAAGTCATTACTTAATCTAGTAGCAAATAAAAGATAAAACAGCCTCATTACTGAATGTTGTAACTTGTTGTTGATGAGGACCAGTCAATGAAATACAGTTGTCTAGCTGCTGTTGCATAATGATGGGGCTAACTTGAGGTAGCTTTGCCATTGGTTTGGTTTTCTTTTCTGTTCACTATAAAGTCTTGGTTCTAGTCCACCAGCCATACCTCCTCAGGCAAAATGATTTAAATGATTAAATGATTAAAATAGCTTTCATGATAGTCTATGCTAGAGAGTTGCTAAATGTGTTGGGCATCTGCCCTGTGTGCGTGCCTGTCTGTGTATGCTTAGCTGGATATGGGATGCAGGAAAAACTTGGTGTTTCAGGTTTAACAGACAAACTGAAATGTGAGAGGGTAAAACAGAAAGCAGTAGAATGTGTGTAGAAATCCTTGCTGATTCTTATTGCTTTTTGTATATGTTGAAGATATTTGGATCTGTAGATTCTATCACAGAACGCTAAAAAGCTAGCACAAATTTGAGTTAGTCTTTGTTTCAGGCATCAGCTGTGATGCACATCAGAAACTGTCCTTCCAGTGTAAGACCTCTTCCTGAGAAGAGCTGGCTTCCCTTAGCATAGCTGTGCAGGGGGCTTTTTGCACCAAAATCTCAGAAATCGATTGTATTTCAAGTATAAAACAGGATTTTCTGTGGGTTTTGGGGTTTTTTGTTCATTTGTTTTAAGTGAAGTAAAATCAGTGACACTGACTTTAGTTTTGAAAGTTTAAATCTTATGTTTTGCAGTCATAGAAATAGCTTCTGCCATGTACCTTTTCCTGGAGATCAGTGTGTGCCTGTACTGAGAACAGCAATGTGCTTTTTCTAGGAGTGTGTTCAGAGTGCTGCCTTTCAGGGAAATGAGTAAAAGCAAGTGGAATCCAAGCAAACCCAAAACAATAGTGTTGCTTCTTGCCCCGTAGTTCAGTACTTTCTAGCTTTGAAGTGCATTTAAGAACTGCATATGAAAGACCATGGAAATTAATGGCTGAAAAAATTGAGCTAGCAGAGATGTCCGTACTGTGTTAAACTTCAGCTTATGGTTTTCTTTTATATTCCTTTGGAATAACTATAAAATTGGTTTAGCCATCCATTAGAGGTTGAAGGGAGGAGGGAAGATTCGATGCCAAAAAATGAAGCATTAAGTGCTAATTATGACTGCCATCTCATTTGCATTTGAATTGACACTGAGTTTCAATAGAAGATACAGTAAAGACACTTCCTAACAGAGCTGCTTTTGTACCTTGTGCTACTGAAAACTCGTGCATAGGCTAATCTTTGATAGACTGAATCAAAGAGACAGAATGTTCTTCAGAGGGTGTGTTTGTGTGGAGATGTTTCTGTCTAGTGTTCTTAGGTCTTGTTTTTCAGAAGAGTAAGGAAATGCAGTGGGTTCCAAAGGGAACTGTGTCTAGTCATCATCCCACAGAGACATCTCTAATAGAGAATAGTGTGCCTGTGCTGGAAGAGCAGCATTCCTCAATGGAACAGGCTCTAATACAGTAAAGCATATGCAGAAAGCAGAAGTGCTGCACCTACTCAGTTCTTCTGCCTCACTTCATCCTCTAGTGAAAAGCACTGAAAAAGGTGGCTTGGAGAGGCTTGTAATTGCCATGCTTGTGGATATTCAAAGATGCAGCTAAATAAAGCCCTGAGACATTCTGTTGTCCTTGGAATTTCACTGTAATTTTCAGCAGGCAATTGGGTGGACTAGATGACCTTTAGAGGTTTGTTCTAACCCAATTTCTCAGTGATGTTAGTTATCCTCTAAAGCAGGACCTTTCCAAAGTCATAATGTCTAGTTAAGCTCAGTAATTCTGGAAATGTTTAGTTTCTAGTTCAGTGTTTTCCTGAATTCCATTATCACTCAAAGTAGAAGGATAAGTATTGAGATCACTAACTTGGATGTAACCACTTCTTTATTGAACAGCATTGATTGTTCATTCTCACTCAGCTGACATTTTATCTCCTTATCTTAAAAATTACTCTGTTTTTGGAGGGCTATATTATAGTGAACAATCCAGCTAAACTAGAACAAATAGAGAATAATAAAGTAAGGCCAAACCCATAATCAGTATTAAAAGTGTGCTCTCCATAGCAGGTCTAGCCACAACATATCCCATCATTTCAGGTAAAAAGCAGGAAGCTGATGAATTGGCTGGTGATGCTTCAGTAGAAGAGGACTCCTTTGTCAAGGTAATAAAAATATGTAAAAACTTTTCCCATTTTGTATTTAACATCAGTGTTTGACTTCAGTTAATGAAAAAGCTTCCATTTTCTTTGTGGTAATTTATGTGGAAATTTGGAGCATTGTTTTTATTGTATTCACAGTGTGATGCCTAAGGGTATGAAGCTGGGGGGTTTTTAAAACATGGTATGAAATTTATTATGCATGTAAGACACTTATCCAGCTGAGAAAGTCTGATTCTAGCAGTGATTATTTCAGAATAAAGCTAATACTTTTAGTTATATCAAGTATTTGTGTTCACACCGAAAGGAAAGTGAATTGGAGACACAAGATGCAAGTGATCAAGATGGAAATGATGAATTGAAAGACTTCAAAGAATCTGTTGAAGATGAGAACTTGAATTCTAAAGAACTGCCATCTGCAGAAAAGAAAAGATACCATGACCTGGAGCCAGTGGAGACAACAGAAGATGTGGAGAAGGATTCTGAAAATCAGGTACTTGGTTGTATTTTACATGAACTTTTATTAGCAAAATGTACATTTTTCTTAGTGTTTGTTACTGGGAAGTCAGAACTAGTTTTTCAGTTTGTCTTGCTTATCTCTAAAATATAGTGGTTTTTCTTTTTACTCTACTTTACTCTTTCTTTCTATTTGCCTTGATTTATATTCGAATAGTCCTGACACAAATGTGGCACTGATTGATAAAATTCTACCAAAGTCCATACAGATTTAGTTCCTAAGTGGTCCTTTTCCCTTGTTCTAGCAGTGACTTGTGCCTTTCAGTTCAGTGTTCAGATTCTTTGCATCAGGAGAACTGCTCATGGATGTTCACGTTGTTGAGTGTGTATCCACTTAAATGTTTACTGATCTAATGGAATCTCTTGACCCTCTGAATGTTTGAGTGTCTTGTAAAGAGTTTGCTTATCTTGTCCCTTTTCTATTTCTATAGGAAAATGAAGGTCCAGACATAGAAGATTACACTTTTCCAGCTGTCCATGTGAGTTCTAAATGCATTCTGTTAAGCTGATTTTTATGTCTGTTTAGTTGGAAAAGGTCACTTTAGACTGGTTTTTCTGTTCCAGCATGGATGTTAGAGTCAGATGATGTAAGACTATAAAGGTAAACTATATGGGAAGCTTTCATTCAAATATTTAGTGATGCAGGTAATTGTGATACCAAGTAAGTTGACCTATTTAAAGACATAATTCATGTCTACAATTTAGAAGTATTCAGTGCATAGACTGCACGAAGAATGTCTCACACTCCCTTAAAAACATATCAGAGGGCTATGGCAGATGCTGTTGTTGTATGTACAGCCTGTACAGGAGTTTAGAACTTCAGTTTAATGTAGAAGTTTGCCCTTGCAGAATGTGGGGAGTGTGGAATGGGGTGTGGCTGTTTAGGGATGCTTGTTGATGTTAATACTAATATCTGATCTCTAAGTTCAGAAATTCATTCTGAGTTACATGGGACTGATGTCTGGAAAGTGACATCTCATATGTCATCTCTTGCTCTGTAAAACTAATGAGAAATAAGTAAATACCTATCAAAATCAGATTTTCATTTTTAAGTAGTTACTGGAGGGAGGCTGCCTAGTTTCTGACTTCTCTCCTGAGCTTTTAAAGCTAATGATGGACTGCTTACATTTCTCTGAAAGCAGTAATCAGCAGCTTGACATGCATTCTGAAGGCTTTGGTAAGACAGGGAACAGTTTAGAAGTGTCCCATTGAGTTGAGGGGGTAAGACAATATCTGCATGTCCCAATCAACTGCACACTGCAAGTGTTGCAGATAAATGCCAAGTTGTTTCATAAAGAAGTTTCATAACATTTTTTAGTGATTTGACAAGGGAGGTGCATGAGTTTGGTTCTTGGATAATCTTTGGAAACAGTTTTCATTTCAGTATTTGCCTTCATACAATAGAAATTTTGTGCAAAATACAAACTGTTTTGCTTAAACTTTCAAAATAGGAGACATTTAGTGTTGACTTCCTTTTCTTGCAGGATGGGGAAGATGAAGAAAATGAGAAAGGTATGTCTAAAGTTTAATAGAGTTCAGAGGTCTTACTCTGGTAGAGCAGGCAACTTTCTCTTGTAACATTCAATCTCTACTAATACTAGGCTTATCTCCAGCACTAAGTATCAGTTGTCTCCTCACTGAGCTCAGCACCTGGAATCACTGCAGTCAGTTTATTTCACTCCTAAGAGTTACTTTACTCTTAAGAGTTGATTACAGTACTTATCAGTTACTGTGGTGGATGTATAATATAGTTGCAATACTATGATTCTTAATAAAACCCATAGTATTCAAGGACTGATTTTAATACACGGTAAGTGTTGATGCCAAAGCCTCCAACTTGCACTGCAGTAACTGATGTTGAGTGAAATGCTGCACTCTCACACTGAAGTTGAGCACCCCACAAATGTATGGACCATCATATGCTTGGCTTACTGTCACTTAGAAATACCAGTTGTACATAGGATGGTAAAAAAGTGTTCGAAAACCTGTGGAGTGGCTACCACATTTAAGCTGTGCTCATTAGTGAAACTCTAGAAGGAATGTAATGCATTTGGGCAAACAGACTTCCTGGACAGAAGTCACAAGGATTCTACATTTTGTGGACTCGAAAGGACATGGAACACCATCACTTTACACAAGATGGAATGAACACATTACTGAAGCTACAGGATTAAACTACAGACTCCGTGCTTACGAGGGACCCCATGGCCGAAGTGTCTCATCTGTGCAAATCCAAGAATACAGTTGGAGATGTCTCTGTGGGACTGAGATGGAAAATCTTTCCAGTGGATGAAGATTGAGACCATTTGTCTACGAACTCTGGATTAAGGCTCACCCATCCATGTTCTGCAGCAGCCTTGTACAACTCACTTGACTGCCAAGCAACTGCTTGGAAAGGAAAAGAACAGCGAACACCGACGTGGAAGACTGGCTGGAATTCTCCAAGACTGTAATGCTTTCGGATTTGGGAAGGTTAGAAGTTCTGGAACCAGGAAGATTCAAAGACAGATTAAATCAAACTGTGAACATCCAAAGCAACTATGTTCTTCTGGAATGCTAAATCCTAAACTGGAAAGTGGATACTTCTTATGAAGAACGGGTATCTCCAGGATGGAACCGTATTCTCCCTCCTAATGTTTTGGTATTTGTCTCTAGAAAATGTGTTTTGCCATGAAGAATAAGTGATCCTGGGTAAAGGATTTATATTTGTGTTAATACACCTTGTGTTTTTTTCTAACCTTCCATCAGTGCTAATAACTGGCTTTGTATTTTCTAGGTCCTATTCTAGCTTATGCATATGAAATTGTTTAAACTTCTTGTTTTGCCATATTTATTCCTGTTAAATCCTCTTAGATAAAGCAGGTTCTGGTGATGGTACACAAGAAGTATCTAAACCTCTTCCTTCAGAAGAAAGCCTAGCTGAGGCTGATCACACGGCTCATGAAGAGATGGAAGCTAACACCTCTGTGAAAGAAGCTGAGGATGATAACATATCGGTTACAATCCAGGCCGAAGATGCCATCACTCTGGATTTTGATGGTGATGACCTCCTAGAAACAGGTAAAAATGTGAAAATTACAGATTCTGAAGCAAGTAAGCCAAAGGATGTGCAGGATACCATTTCACAGAGCCTGGAGAAGGAAAGCAAGGACTATGAGGTGACTGAGAACCATAAAGATGGTAAGAAGGAAGACTGCGTGAAGGGTGATCCCGTCAAGAAGGAAGCCAGAGAAGGTTCAAAGAAAGCAGAATCTGGAGACAAAGAAAAGGATACTTTGAAGAAAGGTCCCTCGTCTACTGGGGCCTCTGGTCAAGCAAAGAGGTTTGTTTTTCTATGTCAGTTCTTTACGATACTGAGTACCAGCATTCAATAAGATCACTCTACATTAAGGGGGTAGCAGCAAGAATCTTGTAATTAGTATCCTATGCTCCTGCCTGTAGGTTTTTTGACCGCCATAAGTTACTTTTTAAAATTCAAGATCTTCGTATAGACACTATGTCCTACTGATTGCATTGTCGAATTGTCAGCATTTATTTATTTTTGTCAAATTGACGATTTTTTTAAATGTCCTTGTGATGATGGTAATGAACAGCTATCAGTTCTAAGAACACAAAATGAAGTCAAGTCCCCGTCCTGAAATCTGGAGAAGATTGCCATATATCCACTGAATAGAGTTGTCAGAAAATCTAGATCTTCAGGCATCTTGGGGAAAATCAGTGCAAGAATCCATAAGGGAATCATTTGTTCAAATATACAGTCTGGCCCTTTTTCATTTTTATTTTTTGAAATGTTAACTTGTCTGTTAGTGTTAGTAGTATAAAATGCAACACCAAATTCTGTAGTTTCAACTTTCTTCTGATTTTTTTAATTTGCTTCTCTAGCTCTACTAAGGAATCTAAAGAAAGCAAGACAACATCAAAGGATGATAAAGGTAACTATTATGAATTAGAGTAGTATTTCTTGAACTAAATGCTTTCCTGGTTGAGAAATTGCTTGCTACATAATAAAATGGCTTATATGATTGAACTCAGCCATCTCTAGTAAATTATGCTAGAGGTACAGTAGTCATTTGCTATATGTATGTGTCCATATATTTTGTTTCTCTTTATGCCAAGGTTGTCATAAGATCAAAAATACTTAATCTAAATGCTTGATGAAAGTATATTTTATTGCAAAATACTTTTGGAAGCAAATTCATTTAACATTTCCCAAGTCTTTGTTTTGATGAGAAGCTATAATTTTCAGATAAGTCTGCTGTAACTTACAGCAGAACAAGCAAAAAATAATTGCAAGTACTTAAATGTAATGCCAATTAAATTTTTTGCTTTGTTTGTAATTCTAGCTCATTTTTAAATAAACTGAACTCTCAAACAAATACTATAGCTGAGATGCCAGCTTGCAAAATTGCACTTGGGGCTGTTTAATGTATTAAATTTGAACCTATTTTTTTGCCTTGGAGTTTCCATCTCTTTCCATAAAACCCTGTATTAAGATTACAAATTTGAAGAGTGGAGCTCAAGAGCACATTAATGTCACCAGTTATACTGATGCTTCATGGTTGAACAGATGCATTTGTGTGAGCTCATGTGTCTCCTTATTTCACCTGCTTCCTTTCTGCCAGAAACCTTTGTCACAGAATCTCTGGCATAACACTAAGGAACAAATGAAACTTTACCTGATAAATGAATTTGAGAGGAAATTTTTGTGGCAGACATAATTGGGTCTTCTGTAGATGTGTCTTTTCATGACAGTTACATGCTTACAGTGAAACTGAAAGCAGATTTGCTGTGTCTTCATTTATGTAGCATATGTGATAACTGTGATGGTAACTGTTTAAGGCTTTCTTAATATACACAGCCAAAGCCAGGATAGTGGCTGTTTAATGGTATTTGTTGGTGGTCTAAGTGTATCACAGAACCAAAGAGTGTTATGGGTTGGAAGGGACCTTAAAGATCATCTTGTTCCAATGCCCTGCTGTGAGCAGGGACACCTTCCACTATCCCAGGTTGCTCCAAGCCTTGTCCAGCCTGGCCTTGGACACTTCCAGGGATGGGGCAGCTACAGCTTCTCTGGGCAGCCCATGCCAGGGCCCACAGGGAAGAATTTTTGTTATATATCTAAACTAATATCAAGATAACCTTAGTATGACCATAACTGGGATGTTGCCTTTTGTTCTTAGTTAATCTTGATGCATTGAAGAAACAAAGCTATCCTTTTTTCCTCAAGATGGTTAAATTACCTTTTGAAACTCTGCATATCACCAGATTTTCCAGCTGTCAAGATGGAGACTAGTTCTGGTCTTGCCTGTAGGACTGGCTGCATTTTAACATATCCCAAAGCAGTTCATTTATTTAGCAGCAAACAACAACAAACTGAACTACATAACTGAAGACTGAAAGATACTGGGAATGAGATTACATGAATCTCTTTTGAGTTCTTATTGCTGTGTTGTTGCAAAAATACCTAATATATGGGGTAAGGGGAATATTTAAGGCATATAGTGTTTTTCCAGCTTTTATTTAGTATTTTGTTTAGTATGTGGGAAATAATTTTGGTGGGTTGTATCTAGTTCTACATCCAGTAGTATTTTTAAAAAACTGCTCTGGATGAAGCTGATACCTCAAGAAGTTATGGAAATTGACCACATGATTCTGGAGGCTGGGATTATCCAAGTCTTTCTGCTGTCTCTGGAAACTTGAGCAGTGTACAGACATCATGATGGAGAACAAATACTGTGTGCAAAAAAAATCCTGTTTTTATGGATGGTAGCTAATGATAGAGCCAGATGTTGAAGCTAAATGTGCGTACCCAAATGAGGAGTAAAGCATGCCTTTAACAAAGATTTGCATTATTTTTCTGTCTCTGTCCTTTGGCTACAAGCTAACCAAGCTGTTGGTGTCAATAACTGGTTAAATGAATGAGATCTTATGGCTTATATTTTTTTTCTATAGAAGTCTTTTCAAGAAAGGTAACCAGATAAAGTATTACTTAGAAGTAACAGGCTAAGTTTCTCTTTTCAGCAACACTTTAGTTAAATATTCATGGTCCCTTTGTCTCCTTAATTTTTTGGCTGTTTTGTAAAACTTGTTTCAGGAAGCACGAGCAGTGTTAGTGGTAGCAGTGGAAGTTCAACTAGAAACCTCTGGGTTAGCGGACTGTCTTCCAACACAAAAGCTGCTGACTTGAAAAATCTCTTTGGCAAATATGGAAAGGTATTTTATGGGGTTTGATACCATGTGTGTGGTGTGTGTCTATTCTCTCTCCTCTATTCAGTTACAGAAATAAATACTTGATTTAAATAAAGGTTTGAGAGGAAATGTCTGACCAGTGCAATCTAAAACCCCATATTGCAGCAGTAAGAGTGTATGCTTACAGGAAGAATCATATGTTCATTTTATAAGAAGTTTTTCTTCCTGTGGAGGTAAGATAAGTACAAAAGAAATTTCACAAATACTTGAAGATTCTGGTCAGGACTGGCTTTTAAAATAATGATGGCTATGTTCCTTCGTAGCAACTGTATTTAACCATGAGTGCAAGATGGTGTACTAACTCAAAATTGTAATACAAATAGTGTTTCTAGAACATCCTGCTTTGGGAGACTGTTTTTAAAATGTGCTCTGAAGGCTTATGAATGGGAAGAATTGGTGAAAAGATGTGACATTTAATGTGTGATCCTTTAGGGACTCTTTCAATGACTTCATTTTTTTTTTTTTTTTTTAAGTCTGCTTAAATTAAGTCTGTTTTCCCAATTTTGATTAATTGAAACATACAAATTCCATAGAACAACGTGGAAATCTTGAAAGCTAAGCAGTCTTCTAAACCCAGGGTTCTCATTCTCCCAAAGGAGTTGCTGATAACTATGTGAATTTGTAGTGTTTGTGTAAGCCTGTGCAGTTATGGTGTTATTGTATCTTGGGAACTAGTTAGAACTTGAACACTGTGACTGTCAAGTATGTGTATTCATTATGGCATATCTGATGTTTCCAATGAATTTAGTAGGTGATTTTATTTAATGTATGGACACCTGGGAGTATATTTTGTTGAAACTTCCAGTTACTTGGCTGTTTTCACTGTAAAGCCAGTTGGTACTTACATTTACGTAGCTTCCCAGTTTTAAAACTGCTTGGGAAATATTTCATGACTGTACCATGACAGTCTAGACAGCTAAAAAGATAAAATTGATGGCAGCTAGAAAGATAAAATTCTGGCCTTTAGAGCATGACTATGGCAAATAGACTGGCTGCAGTGGCCATAGAAATTCTAGCAAGGAGGAGCATAAAGGTTCTCAAGAAGCAGATGTCAGAGCTGACTGCTAAAATGGCTTAACTGACACACTTGCTAGATGACTTTGAAGAATTGGCTCCCTTATTAAGTCACTACATAATACTGCTTATACCTTCCTGCCATTAATTGGCAGCTGCTGGCTTTTTTGTGGGGGTTCATCTGTCCGAGATGAACCACCAAATTCAGGTCAGTGGTGTTTCTGTGAATGAATTTTGACAATAACTGAAGAGAAGCATTTAGATAATGGGCATGAAGAGGTGACTGGTCAAAACAGGATGCAAGCATTAATATGCCTTGATGTGCAAGTTGGGATAAAGTTCTCAAAGCTTTTGAGAATTTGGGAGTGTCAGTCAATTTTTCTAGCGGGGCAGGAGTTATGTTGCTGGTGAATTGGAGGGGTTGGGGTGAATTTGTTTTGTTTTCTTATATACTAGGGTAAAAATTTTATTGGAATACCATAACTTCCTTAGAAATGTCTCTCTCAGAACCTGAATTCTTCCTGTTTGCATAGGTACTTGGTGCAAAGGTGGTCACAAATGCACGAAGCCCGGGGGCAAAATGCTACGGCATAGTAACAATGTCCTCTAGCACAGAAGTGGCCAGGTGCATCGCACACCTGCACCGCACAGAGCTGCACGGACAGCAGATCTCTGTGGAGAAAGTAGGTTTCATAACATGGAGACTTTACCCAGAATAGACCATCTTTTATAAGAATCTGTATTAACCTATTTGCTTTTGAAAAAAAAAAAAATAGGTGAAAGGTGATCCCTCCAAAAAAGAATTGAAGAAGGAAAGTGATGAGAAATCTAGTTCGGGCAGGAGCATAGGAGATAAGAAGACTGCATCAAGTGACAAAGCCAGCAGCAAGTAAGGAATTTCACATCTTCTGGAACTGTGAAAATCCTCTCAGCTGAATTTCCCTCATTAGATTTTTGTGTTCTTTTTCCTAATAAGAACTCCATCAACCAAAAAAGAAGAAAAGAAATCAGAGAAATCTGAAAAAAAAGAAAGTAAAGAAACCAAGAAAACAGAAGGTAAAGATGAGAAGAGTGATAATGGAACAAGTGGCCCTAATCAAGAATCCACTAAAAAAACAGAAGAAAAGAAAAGAATAAGTATGCCATATAGCCATATTTCCTCCTGTTGAATCTGTGTGTCTGACTTGTCTTGGGGGCATGTTCTTGCTCTTACTGGAAACCAGACAATTAAACAACTGTTCTTTTTTAGTAACACATTTGTTACTTCCATACTTTATACTAATATTTAATTACAGGCATGTGCTGGTATGCTTCTCCTATCAGTACCAGTTCACTTCAGAGATTTAGAAATTTCACTAAGGAGAATATTTAATAGGCAAATAGACATAGCTGTGTGTGTGTGTTTTTAAACCTTCTTTCATTTTTTTTTTTGTTTCCCCCCTTCACTAGGTGGTAAAAGCCCAGGTCAAGTTGTAGTTTTAGACCAAACAAAAGGAGACCAAGGCCACACTAGGACAGTTAGAAGGGGAAGGTTTGATAAAGTAAGTATCTATAGATTCGATGCAATCCTTACCTGCTTTGATCCTACCTTGTAGTTGATGTTTGCACTGAAGTGTCAATAAACTATAACTGTTAAGCTTAGACAGAAGCTTTGTATGCTTTGGGATTGCTAAGTCATTAATCATACTTGAACGTAGCATCCAGAAATCTCCCTAAATGAATGAGACTTCTGAAATAACCATTGTAATCTCTATCTATAGCCACAGATATTGAGGAACAAAGAGCGTATTATTCAAGAGAAAGTGAAATTCAGGGAATACAGGGGTAGAAAGGATATCTTGCCTTTTGAAAAGATGAAGGAACAGAGATTGCGAGAGCACATGGTTCGATTGGAAAGAATACGACGAGCTGTTGAACTGCGAAGGTAGTAATTCAACTTTTTGCTAAAGGCTATTGTATACATTAATTGATCAGATACTATATTTAGAAATCTAATCAGAATGCATTCTGTCAAGCCTTCTAACCAGATGTTAAAGTCTGGGACTCTACCTAACAGTATCTTTATGGGAATTAACAAACTCCAAAATTTTGGTGTAATCTTTTAATAGCTATATATGTACACACACGGCTTAGAGTTTGTTACAGTGGGGGGTCTAGCTCATAAGTGTCACTGCATGCCAGTTTCCTTTTTGTAAAGGTGAGAAGTAGACTAGGAGACAGGGCCAAAAGTAGTGTTTGGGATTTGCTTGTTTGTTTGTTTTTAAACTGAGAATGTTGTATCTCTGAATGACAAATCAAGCATAATACAATCTTGACCCTTTAAATAGAAAGACCAAATGGGTACACTGTTCTGTTCTGCTGTTTTCATATGGCCAAAAGCTTGCAAAGAGCAGTTAAATGAGCTGTGTTGTTAGCTGGGTTTCCCAAAACAAAGGGAAACAATTCCTAAACAAAGGAATTCCCAGCAAGCATAAAGCTTAAAGGAGAAAATGCCTTTTGTGCTTCCTCTGGACTGTATTATGAGAGGTAAAAAGAAGAAAGCAAAATGAAGCTGTTCATGAGTCTACTAACCAGTGCAACCCAGAGTGGTCATGATTGGCCATCTGTCTTACTGTTTGGACAGAAAACCCTAAGTAAATGTTTTGTTAGCTTGAAGAAGACAACAGCTAGAATAGCATTTATTTTTTCGATCAAATCATGTTCTTGGCTACTGAATACTGTTGTTACTGTGTGCCATGTGACAAATGAGAAATCCACATTAAGAATAAAATACATCAAGAAATTATTCTTGAAATAACTTTTCCTATCAGTTGTCTGCTAATGGTTCTGTAGATAAGCTAAAACCACTTTGGCTACTTGAGGCTAAAAGGAGTAGACTTCTGGTGCAAGGACTACTGTGAAGAGCTTACTCTGAATTAAGTTTTGAATGTCTATGGCTAAGGTGATGTTAGTTTTGGATGACAAAATTTTTCAGATGAATTTCTGCTACCTCTTTTTTTCCTCAGGCGAAGAGAAATTGCGGAGCGAGAGCGGCGCGAGCGAGAGCGGATCCGGATAATGCACGAGCGAGAAGAGTGCCTGCAGAGGGAAAGGGAGAGACTGGAAATTGAGAGGCAGAAGCTGGAGAGGGAGAGGATGGAACGGGAGCGTTTGGAGAGAGAGCGTGTTCGGATTGAGCAGGTGGGCAGAGCTGTGCTCTGGACTGTGCAGGAGCTTTTTAGTTCGCCCTTGCAGGGAATTTCGCTCTTCACTCTTCTACCTGGTCCTTTTTCTTTCGTAAAACCCAGCCAAACATTACATAATTCACATTGTACAACGGGAATCTTCATCTTGTTTGCTTGGGAGTAATTTGATGTAAAATGCTTGCTACTGTAGCAGCTATACAAGTCAGTCTCTAAACATGAAGTACTATAGATCACTTTGTCTATACCACTCTTCCATAATTCGACTAGATTTTTCCTATGGAATACCACTGCAAACTTCAATAAGTGTTTCTGGGCAATAAATACAGTAGTAATACAAGACATTACCTGGAAACATTTCTGTGTAACAGCCAACAGCATCTCCAGATCTGTTGTCTCCTTTTTTAGAAAAATATTCCCTGTGCTCTTTAATCTTAGATGCTACCCAAGGATGAATTTTATCAGATAACCTTTAGCAGAAAACTGACAAGGGATGGGTCTGTATCCTTGCTAACTGTTCTCTGGGTATCTCTAGTAAAGACCTGCTCTGTTTGTGGTTCCTTTCATGGCAGGAACGCCGAAAAGAAGCGGAGCGAATCGCGCGGGAGAGGGAGGAACTGCGGCGGCAGCAGCAGCAGCTCCGGTATGAACAGGAGAAGAGGAACTCTCTGAAACGTCCACGGGATGTAGATCACAGGTAATTCTCAAACTGGTCTTTTGCAGTGTATAATAAAAAGAAAGCTACAAGCCTTGTATCAGATTTGAAAATGCATTTGGACCTGAAGCAGGTCTTCTTCACAGAAGAACTGGATTTCTGATATTGGTTGGGTTTGACATTAGTTTATGACAAGCATGAAACACTCATTATCTGTAGGAGGGAGCTTTGAAATTAGAGAAGCATCCCATTAATTAATTTTTATTGTGTGAAAAAACCACAATCCAGGGCATTTGCTGAGAAAAGCTGTTCTGCCTTAATGGTTGAAGCTTCTACTTTAAGAATTCATATTTCTGCTAAATGGATGGTTAGTTTTGGGTGTTTTTAAAAATTATTTTGTGCACTACTCTTTAAAGAGTACCTTTGTCAGTGGCTTTCCAAAGGTCAAATGAGCATCTCCTAAATAGACAACTGACTCTCAACAATTTTCTGCATATTAGGCCTTGATTTGGCTACAGGTGACTGATGAGGGTTCCTTTGTTTTGGCTAAAGGAGAGATGATCCTTACTGGAATGAGAGTAAGAAGATGGCTCTTGATACAGATGCACGTTTTGGCCATGGCTCAGATTACAGCCGCCAGCAGAACAGGTTCAATGACTTTGATCACAGAGAACGAGGCCGATATCCAGAAGGTTCTTCTGTTCCATCATCTTCTTTTGATAGGTAAGTTTAGCTAATGGAGCAGGTATTTGTGTGCCAGCACCTCTGTGGATTTCACTCCTGACTGTTCAAAACTGAACGTGGTGCTAAAGGCTTTACACAGTTCTGATATAACAGAATTGCAGTATTGTCCTGACATTTCTTTGTGTCTTCAGGACTGGCCACTTTTGTCATGGAATCTAATCTGCTTTAAATTTCTCTGAGGACTTTAAATTAGCTACCTGGTGGCCTTTTTGTGAGACATTTCAAAAGGATTTTTGCAATTATTCCTTCCTCTTTCACATCTAGTTGCAAGTTCCTGTGGATTACCTGTGTAATTTACTGTGCAGTAAATGCTGGTTCCAGATGGAACTTCATGGTTCCAGTAACCACTGGTAAAGCTAAGACCACATAATGGTAGCTTCTGGAATTCTGCTTTTAGGTTGCAGTGAACTAGAATTGTAAATACAATTCTGACTTGAGAAATACAGATTTCCCCGTTTCATAGTGGGCAAAAAGGCGGCCCCATAGTTGCTTAAACGACACTGGCCAAAACAGGAACAAGTAAATGCATAAAGAAATGTTTAACTGGCTGTTAGAACTCAAGCTCAAAATTACAATTGTGGAAATAAATACAGTTTGGGGTGGGAAGGATTTCTGTTCTGCATATATAGTAATAAACAACTAATGCAGAGATGAGTGATATTTTATATCCTCATGCACGTGCTTACACGTGCAGAGAAAGGCGAAAATGGGAAACAAGCAAATGACTCTTTCCGTTACAAACAACTTAGGCGAGATCGTTTTGTAAATCAAGGTGAGGCAAAAAAGACTCGCCCAACAGCACGAAGAGAAGAGCCGGGCTTTGAGAGATACCCCAAGGCCTTCAGCGAGTCCCGAAGAAATGAACCACCGCAGCCAAGGAGCGAGCTCCGGGACACGGACAGACGCGAAGTGCGAGGAGACAGAGACGAAAGGAGAACGGTGATCATCCACGACAGACCAGAAATCCCACACGGCCGACATCCCAGAGAAACCGCTTCCAACCCACCTCGGCAGACAAATTGGAAGAGCGAGGGGAGCATAAGCACAGACAAACGGGATGGCAGGTAAATGTGCTGACTAACCAGGGAAACTACTGATTCTTGTAGAATTCATCCATCGCAGCAATTCCTCAAGAATTAGTGTGTAAAGAGAGAACAGACCCTCTCCTCCTAAAGAAAAGCATTTGAAGAAATATGTAGGGTATCAAATGCTAAATCTCATCTAGGAACTGGTTGCTGACTCCCAGCAGGCTGTTCTTAATCATGAGTAGCAACACAGAGTTAAGGAGGCTTTTGTGTACAATGCAGATGTAAGCAAGTAGCACGTGAGCTTGAATTATTTAAAAAGCCACATAGATCTAAGGGAATGTTTTAAGAAGTCACTGCAGGTTGCTAGGAACCACAGGAATCTCTGCTGTCTACATGTGCTGTGATTTGGTACCAATTCAACTATACTGAAACCAAAATTTTGATGAAAGCAATTTTTACAGAGGCGAGCGGCCGGATCGGTCGGGAAGGGAAGTGTCCGGCCACGTGAGGGGAGCGCCTCCCGGGAGCCGCAGCAGCGCCTCCGGCTATGGAGGCAGGGAAGGAGAGCGGGGCGTGATGGGAGAGAGAGGTGGAGGACAAGTGAGTCACCTTCTTGTGTTCCTGTGTGTGAAGGAGAGGCTGGAAAATGCAGACTCATGCTGGAAAAATGACCATATAACATCAGCAAAATGATTCGCAGGCATTCTGCCTATTTTCAAATTAGTTTTCTTTATGTTAAAGGCTCTTTTTTAATAATCCAAAAAATTACAGAAAAAGTACCCTATTCTTGTCTGGCATCTTTGTGATAAGAACAATACCTGAGAGAGTAGATGATTAAGCTTTTGAGAATTTGTTGTCACTTTTTCAGGGTTTTAACCATACACTCACTGCCTGCTATTTTCAGTGCAGTTTGTAATTGTAATTTGTAATGTGGTACTGAGTGAAAATCCTGCAAGATTTTCTTTAAAGACTACAAATAAGTAGTAACTCCTGAAGTATTTAAAAAGTATTAATGTTCTTCTTCCCGAGTTTTATGCCAGTGATAATGAGTTCAGGGCAGAATTGGGAGTAAAGTATGAGTTTGTGGAACCTCACTCACTGCATACCCACACACTCATCACTGCAACTAAGTTTGTTACCTAGAATTAACAGGAATATTGTAAACATGTGTGAGCAGCCTATGGACTGAAATATTGAAAGACTTGTGTTTATTCTATCAGCTGTAAGCTTATCTTTCTTGACAGACCTGTTCCTTGTAGGTAAAACAGCCCCTTCTTTGTGAGAATGACTGTGTGTCACTTTGTCCCCAGCACTACAACGAGGACAGACACGTCGTAGAACGCCACAGTCGTGACACTGGACCAAGGAAAGAATGGCATGGACCTAGTTCTCAAGGGAGTGGCTATCATGACACAAGGAGAATGGGAGATGGCCGTGGAGGAGGGGGCATGATGGCTCCACATACAAGGTACAGAAACCACTCCTTCCTCTCCATTCCCTCCTGAGCCCCTGCACGCTGTGCTGTCCTTAGGAAGGGCAGCAGTGTGGGTAGCAGCAGGGTGACTCCCTGTGGCTGCTGGCCAGCACAGGGCTCCCCAGGGGTGCTGCTGCTGGCAGCACTGAGCACTTCCTGCAAAGTCTCTTCTCCTGCATGTTTTCAGGTCTCTTTTGAGACTTACAGTTTAACAGTTGAGTGATAGGAGATGTAAGAATGTTGTTACCTGTGCACCAGGAGTTTAGGTATGTATTGTAACACTTTTTTTAAAACTTCTGTTTCCAGTAACTCTTCACCCATTAATAGAGTTGTACAGATCACAGGCAATTCCATGCAGAGGGGAAGTGGCTCAGGATTTAAGCCATTTAAAGGTGGACCTCCACGAAGATTCTAAGATCTGCAGCTGTTTGGTTTCAAGATAACTTATTGAAATTTCTTGTAAACTTTCTCTGATTAAGAACAGGAAATCTTGTCTGGAAATCCTGGTTAAATTTTTTTAATTTAACATGATTATTTTCCTCTCAATTTTGGAGGCATTTTCATAGTTACGTTGTAATTTTGGATAGTTTTTGTGTATCTTTGATAAGCATTTTCCCTGAGGCACTAGAGCTGTGTAAAAAGAAATTGGAACCAAAATATTTGTTAATTCTGTACAAAAGGATAGTTTGCAGCTGTGTGCTAGTAGTTTGAGTTGCCAACATTAGCTCTGTGGTGTCATGCTTTAAAGTTAGCTACTGCTCACAACATCCACAATAACCTCCATTTTGAAGGTTGTCCAGACTATTATCTCTGCTTTCTAATTTGTAGAGAAATAAGATTTGTTCTTTCATTACTGGGTATTATGTAACCTATTTTTGCAGAAGGTACTGTTACATTGAGTGCATTTATGTGTATTCTTGCAAATGTATTCTTTTGAAATAAACCTTCATATTCTGTATAGCTTCTAGTAAGTCTTTAAAGCAGTCTTTGGGGAAGGAAGGCAGAATTGAACAGATGTGTTGGTATAGCAAATCAAAGCATGGGTGCCATTAGGTTCTAACTAAAGCTTGTCTCCTTCACTGTTACTGAATTGAAAAACTTAGGAGCACATTTGCTCACAGAAGGAAGATTAGAACCAAAAAATAGCAAAATACTCAAGCAAGGCCCAAATAAATAATTTTTGTTTGCTCTTTGTGTTTAGCAAAGCTGAGTGGAAGTTTGAATCAGCTGGGGTTTTACACCAGACTACCACAGGCTCTGCTTACAGGGCTTGGGGACTCCTGCAGCTGCTCCTGATGTGGCCTTGAGCAAAAGGCTGCACCTTGTTAAGCCTTTTGGTTTGGGTCAGCATGGAAGGGTCTGTGTCAAACCTTTCTAGAGGCCAGGCAGCCAGGCCAGGACTCCTTTATCACCCAGCCAGGGTGAGGGTGTAGTTACAACTCTGCTGCTCAGCAAGGGAGAANGGACCAGGCCCAAATAGAAATGCCAGGCAGCCAGGCCAGGACTCCTTTATTTACAACTCTGCTGCTCAGCAAGAGAGAAAAAAGCAAATGAATCCCACTTGGAAAAGCTGGGTGGTGGATGGTTACCCAAATGAACAGGGGACTCCTAGCAGAACAGAAGAGTTCAGGAAATAGTCCTTGAGTAAGAGCTGGAAGGGTTTACTGATCCAGACTGCCTGTGAAAGAAGGATTTAAGTTACATTTTTTAAGGCATGAGGCAGTAAGAAGGTGCTGATTTCTGTGTGCTGTGTGGAACAACTGCTAAGCCCCTGCAGTGTTCCAGGGGAATCAAGAGCAGAGAATGAGTTCAGCTAAGCTGGTTTTGAGTAAGCAGCCTTTCAAGAAAGATGGAGGAGAGAGAAACTGAGAAACCTGCTGTGCAACAGCATTGCCTCTAAATAATCCTATATGGATATTCACATCTGACAAATACTTGGGTTTAAACAAAAGAAATGCACTATCTCAGTAAGTGTGTCACTTACTTTGATATGTTTAATACATCTTGTTCAATTCTTAAAAGAAAAATCTAGGAAGCTCAATTTGCTAAATGAGTTTTGCTGCAGGAGTTTCCAAGAGAAAGTACAAGTTCCCAGTGCATTTTCCAAAGTACTTGTGCATTTGGCTGCAGTCTGTGCTTTATCAGGTGTGACAACACACACACAACAAATATCTGCTCCAAGATGAATTTGTAGTGGCTAATGGATTGAATGGGCAATTTCAAAGTTTATAACCTTAAAAGACAAGGCTATAGAGAGGTACAAAAAGAAAACTTGAGATGTGCTTGGTTCCCTGTAAAAGTCTAGACATGCATTCAAACAGTTACTTAAGTAAATTACAAATGTGACTGTGCAGGTGTAATCATTTCACTTAAAATACTAAAACAAACTCAGACAATGGAGAAGAAAACCTGATTGAAAACAAATTGCTGAAACCTTTGAATTTATCAAAAGCTGAAGAGCACCAGAAGTCTATCCTTTTTTTCCAGAGTGAGTTTTTGTTGGGTTATTGTTTGTTGGGTTTTTAAGTATATTTTTTAAAGTATATCATCCAACCTTTATTATTAGGAAAGAACTTAAATATCTAAATGAAATATTTATTTAAGTTTGCTCACTTAAATTTATTTACATACAATGAGTTTCAGAAGACTGTTAACCAAAATAAATCTCAGTTGGGTAAAGACCTTGAACTAGAGAGAGGCTGATAGCAGGAGACACTGTTTAAAAGGTAACAGATTTTAACAGCTTTGTGGTACACAAACAAAAAGGGGTATTAAGATACAGAACTGGATTTCTATGAAAACTATTTGTGTTCAAAATTATTTTAACAATTTACAAGGAAATGTTATTTCCTTATAGTCTTTAAAAACACATTAATACAATATAAACAATTAAGGCTTTTAAAATGCAAAACATTCAGTAGTTGAACTTGTAGATGCCATTACAGTGCTGGATAATGGTGTCACATGATGAAAAGTATTTCATTCACATACATTGGTACAAATGATACTGCATGACTAGATTTAATTGTGTCATGCACCTCTAAAACACAAGTTAAAAAAATTTAACTTCTCCCCTCTCTTGGTAAATCCAGAGTCACTTGCATCAGCTTTACTTTGCATTTCCTTTTAAGAGAGATCAAGTAAGCATGGGGTGACTAACAGACTCACAGCTAAACTGCTGATTCAACACAGGAATTGCACAATTCTGGAGGCATCTTGAAGACATTATTAATCTGGAAGTATTATGGAACTTTTCTAAAATGTGTCAAGTTTTGTGGGAGGAGCTTTTTAAAAAAACATTTCATTGTAAAAACACCCAGTCAAGGCAGTTAAGACAACAAATATTTGACTTAGCACTGGAGAACTTGGGGCAACTTCTGTAGGATTCATTTTTGTATGTTCCATCAGTCATTTATTTCTTCACTAAGCTTACATGTGTGTGTAAAAGGTGATTATTACAAGTTGTACAAATAAGGGCTATGCAGCTGGTGACCAGATAAATGGATAATTGAAAATTATTTTTAAAAAAAAAAATTCGTAAGAACTTGTTTTGCTGAAAGCTGTAATATAAACTAAAATTCTGTAATTTAACATTAAAGCTCTATCAGGGTATTGTGGGGAAACTGCTGACAGTATTTCTTATTCCTTTATAAAGAAATTGCTGTAAGGAATTAACATAATACTGAGCAAGATGTAACAGATTTAGAATAGATTTCTGTGGCACAGGACAAGTACTTGATACTTCTGTAGTTCTGAGAACTGCTATGAAAGTTGTGAGGCTCAGCCTGTAAACAGTGACCACACACTGCAGAAACACAGGGGAAAACCTTTCACAGGTGCTGGGACCTGTCCAGTACAATCTGACAGCAACCTGCATTAACTGGGGATGTTCTTGCAAGTACAAAGCCCATCCAAACCAGAACCCTGCTTATTTCATCAGTGTCTGCACTGCACCTCCCTCACCAGTCACACTTTCCAGCAGAATGTTACAGCAGTGCTCATTTCAAGAGTTATCAAAATACAAGTGAAGAAACCCTTGCTACAATAGGTTTGGCTCTTGAAATCATTGCACCTGTGGTCACTTTTTTAAGGGGTTCTCTAAAATTATTTTTGCTTGCCAATCCCTAAGAGAAAGCATGCAAGAAACCCAGAAATGCAAGCATACCTGCTGTAACCCGAGTCTATGGAATGCAAACATGTAATTATTGCAACTATTCATGATCAAAAATGCAAAAGCTGGATTACAAATAGTTTAAAGTCCACAAGCAGGTTCCTTGCTTCACTGTATCCATCTGCAGTGTCTTGAAGATACCACCTACTCCTATGCTTTTCCAAGCACTGGAAGGATTTTATTTCCACAGCAATACTTTTTTTTTCTGTAGTTAATAGAATCACTGGTAATATATACCCATGCAATTGGCCAAAGTCCCCATACTGGTACCTCACAGAGAACCTGGTTTCAAACTTTCAGTGTGGAGGACTTCACTAAAACTCAACTAAGATAAACCAGTTTCTGGCTCTGGTTAATCTGCAATAACAAAAGCCCTAAAATTAACAGACCTATTGCTGCCCTGATACCAGAATACTGGAGAGAAAATTGTCTGTTTTCATAGATATTTTGGAGTTCCTCAAAACAAGAGATGAGCAAACCCAAGGGTGTTCCCATTACTCAGCTGATTTAAGTTTTTGAAGTGATTTAAGACACACTGGTGTTTCTTTTAATTGCAGCTTTGACCTTTTCCTTGACATGTGCCAGTAAGCAGGAACAAAAGCCATCACAGGGTTTCTGACAAAAATACAAGTTATCCCAGCTTTTTTGGAAACACATTCAGAAGAAATCTAAAAAATGTTAAACTAAGGTGAAGTTTTCAAAACTGCTTAGCATAAACTTAACTTTTCAAAGTTACAGCTGAAATTTTAACTCAAAAAGCTCATCCAAATTTTTCTAAAGGCTTCAACAAGAGAACATGAACTTCAAGACAGACAAGCATCCCATTATTTCGTCCAGCTCTGTGATGGAGAACCTCAGTTTGTCTCAGCTAAAGGCTTTGGCTCATGAGACACTATTAGATCAATCCCCATATGTTTCACAACAGGTATCACTTATGGTGGATGGGACCTAAACTGAAATTGGGTCAGCACTAAAGGAAGTTCAAGAGAGAAATTTAAAAAAAGTAATAAAACTTAGCTGAGTTTGTGTCCCTGTCCATCCCCAGGGTCTCTGTGCATTTGGCTGAGTGTTTGACTCTATCTAACAACCCCCATTTCAATCACTGCCGGGAGGGCAGCACGGGCAGTGCCTCAGCTCTGAGCAGAGCAGCAGCTGCCTTGGATTGCAGCAGTGTTACACTGTTTGTAAGCACTGTGTAAACTGAGCTGGCAACATTGCAGTTACTGTGAGTGCTAAAACTTCATCTGAATCATTCCCTAGGGTTTCCCAAAAATAACACTATTTGTTGCATGTTTTTCTATGCTGTTGAGGCAAACATGGGATCTTGACTTTCCAATGATAATTAACTGAATATTTAAGAATTTTAACCTTGAAATACAAGGAATTGCCCATTTCAGAACATAAAGCTTCTCTGTGAACACAAGTAATCTTACAAACCAGAAAAGGAATGAGGAAAGCAGATTTCAGCAAGTTCTCTAGAGAGAACTCTCCAGCAAAGAGAGCTGAGTGATAGGAGCTGACATTGACTGAAACTGAACAGTAGGCAACTGACATTTAATAATATTTGGAGCTATCAGAGGATCAGCACAGCTAGTCCTGACTTTAAAGCACAGTGAGAGTGAAGAGCAGTGTGTCCAGGGACAGACACTGCCAACCTGCCAGGAAATGAACCTGCTGGGCATTACCTAGGTGAGAAAATGTGGCCACTGCATGCTGTGCCACAGCTATCTGTGCCCAAAATAACAGCAAAATTAAGGACAAAGCCTTAAACAATCTCTAGAGGTAGCATAGGGACTTCTTATGTTCCAGCCTCTCTTTCCTCCTTAGCACTCCCCTGTGGCACTTCTTCCCATGAAAGCAGATCACAGCTGAGCTTGCATCCACTGCTTTCCTACTGGGCAAGCTGTGAAAAGAGGGAGCTGTACAGGAGCACTGACCATCAGACAGACTGTACATGGCATGGTGTGAACAGTGCCACTCACCTCTTCCCCCTTCCCACTCAGCACTGACAGTCTGGCTAGTTCTGCTTAATAAAAAAGGATGTGCACTTGTCAAGATGCAATGCCATTTTCAGGCCTTGCACGTGATGTTTGCTATCTCTGGACTGAATGAACATTTTTGAGAGTTGGATTTTTCTTGCTCCCAAGGTGTTCATCATAGCACAGATGGAAAAAATGGGAGCATTCTACTGCAACCAAACTGCAGCTTGTTATTTTTGCTTTTCTGTAATATACTTTCTAATGAGGATTCTCCATCAATTAATGTGCATTTCCCGAGTCACTTGTTCAATGCTGCAACCTTTAAAAATCTACTTTTATATAAAATAAGCTCATAATTCATTATGTTGTGTTGAAGGATGTACTTTGTATAGATTCTCTAATAAGCATCCTAATGCAAAGAGCTGATCCAAGCAATGAGCTGACTTTGTTACAGAAGCAGTGGAGCAGGAACGAAGAATGGTTCAGTTAAAAATACATCAGCTTTACCTTTCACTTCAGTATTTCCTGCTGAATGCACAAGAAAATTCATTTCAAGAACTCAAAACTGCCTTTTATTACATACTGGAAACTTTTGTCAAGAGCTCGTGTGTACAAGTTTGAAGAAACATGACAATAATGTGACATCCCAAGTGAGTCAGAGCGTGCCTGGCAATCCCAGCAGAGCCTGTGCTTCCCTTGGAGCTCGTGTGAACTCCTGGGAGCCACAAAAGCAGCTCTGCAGAGAAACTCTGAACACTTTATTTCTTATATGGACAACATGGACAGCTAACAAAATGCAGTTTCTGCATTGTGTTTAAGTGAATTTTCAGGAATGCTGATTTCATTCTCTGGTGTTACAACCCTCTGTTGGATCTGCTTTGCTGGGTTGCAGATTCCATGCGTGTCACAAGAAAACTGGTGGATTTGAGCATTTACAAAGTGCCTTATAGAAAAACATTTATCTCTACGGCAGTGCTCAGTTTTTTGCTAATCTTAAGAATAGTTGTATGTAGCTTTTTTAATGTCACAACTATAATGCAACAACAAAAATTCTATGATTCTGTTTTCTGTGCTAGCATTTATCTAGTGGAAAACAAGTTCTACTCTACTTTTCTGGACACTTTCATATATATTATGTAGGTATTTGGAGCATGTACATGCTAAATTGTATAAATAGATTTAAAGTATAAATCTATACCCTTTTGCCAGAACATGAGCTGGAGAAAAAAAAAAAAAGAAAAAAAAGGCAAATTAAGTAAACAGAAGTAGGTATTGTCTTCCTGGTACTCCAAGACTAAATTGTGCAATATTGTTTTCCAAGCTCACTTCATATAGATAAAAGCAGTTCTGTTCAGGTTTTTTGATCCTCAGATACTGTCAGAGATACCAGCTGTGACAGGTGCTTTTGGAATGGTTACTCCCAGTAGGGCATAAATTAAGCTTCCAGCTGAATTTCATTTTGGGTATTAGGAAGCTCAACTGCTTCTAACTTTTGCCACTAACAAGTTCAACTAATGCAGCCCTAGATTTCAGGAATTCTTTACCTTTTTTCCAAAGCTTCAAGACCTGTAAAGAAAAAAGGATGTTAACAGAGGACTGTTTTCATAGCATGCCTTTCATCTCAAATACCCTGAAACCTTTACTCCTCTGTTGAAAGAAACAGAATTATCTGGGAGTTGCAACTTCATGATGAGCATTGCATTTAACTCTTCTTCCTCTGGGACCAAATAACCATAATTCCTCTAACCACAGTATATTAAGTTTCAGGCACATCTGTCTGAATCTGGCAATGTTACATGAATTTTTCTAATATGAACAAGTATCTTAGGCAAAGAGATAAACTCCATAGCCACAACAGCTAGATTCCTTCCAAAAGGAGTTAAAGTGGCAATACTGTCACTGAAAATAACAACAAACACTTAGCTTGACATATTTATTTTTCAAGGTCAATAAATAAATGTAAATACACAAAATTTGGAAAAATCTTAGTAACAGAATGTTTTTAAACAACATTCTGGCTTAAAGTCTCTGTTATTGACACTATTGGAATAGTTTCTCATCTACTTAAAGTAGCTAAGTCATCATGTTGGTGATCCTCCATCACATTAATTTTTGAAGAAGTTAGGCTGCTGCAAAGGAAAAAAAGACATCAACCTTTGCTTTGACATAGAAAATTATCTGAACTGCATACATTAAGTATTAAAATTACTTCTCTGGGCATGACTTTTCTAGAGAAGATATTTTTAAATTTACAGTTTACATATTAGAGACCTCCTGCTGTTCATTACTTCATCATTATAAAAGAGAAATCGTAACAAAAGTGGAAGAAAAACAAAAGAGGAAAAGGCATGGAAGAAAAGTGATACAAATTGGCCCTTTAGTTGGTAAGACATTCTTCCTTTATCTCATTTTCATTCTGGGTTGGTAACAGACGTGTGTGGTGACTGGTTGCCATCAGTGCAGCCAGTCTGCTTGAAATAATTGTGAAGTGGTTTTTTACCAGTGGACTTGTGTTAGATACCCACTTTTGCAGACATTCTCCAAACACCTGGAAGCAGGAATGTCACATTCCACCTCAGCTTGCCCAGGTTATTCTGTGTGAACACTAAGGCTTAGAGCACAGATACAGAACTTGTCCAGGAGAAGCAGCCTTTTTCAAAAGTATCTACAAATCACTAAATAGAAATTTTTATCAAAAGATTCAGCAAGAACTAATTGTTATTGATTTAATGGAAGTGGAGGAAGATTTGTGGTTCCCTCAAAATTCATCAAGTGTTCTGTTTCTGCATTCTATAAACACTACAAGATGCAACATGTTTATTTGGTTCCCATAAATTAGAAAAATCTGGTTTCCAAAAATTCTAAATTAGTGATTTAAAAACCAAAATATTACACCTGACCCCTTTCAAACCATCTAAGAGAGGCAGCTTCACTCCTCTCTCACCCCTTCAGAAGTGTGCTTTTTTAAGAATACATGATTTATAAAACAAACAAAAAAGTGTGTTTTTAACTACAGTACACTTGCTTAAATATACAAGTGGACATGTTAACGTCATGTTGAAGTTCAAGGTACTTCTGGATAAAAGGCAGATAGTTAGTTATTTTAACTCTGCATTCTTATATAGAATAACGATTATTATAGACTTTAGTTTCCTCTCATCATTCATCTATCATATGGAGAGGTCAATAAATAAAAGCTTATCTGGTCCAGTTTACCTACAAGAGAAAAAATATAATAAAAGAAAAAGAAGTTACCTATAAAATTACTTGTTTAACCCTGATAACATCTGAGTTGCCATACCCAGTTTGTAGTTGCAAGAAAAGCAAACAATATTCATCTTGCTTTTTAATAAATGCCCCATTTTCTTCATGACTATTTTTCTATGCTGCCTATCAAGTCACATATTCTTGGGGCAAGAAAGCTGGCCAGGAGATGCAGTGATAGCAGTAACAAGTATAAATCTGGGTTCAAAAAAAGAACATACCAGATCCAGAAGCAAAGAAATCTGGACACACTGAGGAGGCAGTGCCCAGCTGTTAGTTGGGCTCTTGTGTCATGGAGACTATACCCAGCCTAAGATATAGTTTCTTACTAAGGAAGTAACACAGAACTCTGTTGTGCTCGTGTACAGACTTCAGGAAAAAGCCTTACACAAAATGAATTACCTTGGTTTAGAGTAGAAGATAAAATAGCTTACTAACTGATGTAATGAGTAATGGATGTCACTATGACACAGGACTTGCCATGAGTTGTGTGTTCAGCTACAAGGTGCAATATTTCTTATGACTAACTCAAAGCACAGCCACATCCAACTGTGATTTGGAATTCCCTCTTGAGCAGCACGCGCTATGACTTTGAAGGAAGTCTGATTGGTACAAAG
The DNA here is from genome assembly GCA_013400635.1 of Hypocryptadius cinnamomeus. Taxonomy (NCBI): domain Eukaryota; kingdom Metazoa; phylum Chordata; class Aves; order Passeriformes; family Zosteropidae; genus Hypocryptadius; species Hypocryptadius cinnamomeus. Next base: position 177,639 of record VYZP01075144.1, read on the forward strand.
TCATCCATCCTCTCTTGGAACATGAACAAAATCCATGGGGTAATCAGGCACAGGCGGCATGTAACAGGTTTGTCTTCCTTTTTACTCCTTGTTTTTGCTTCTGAGGACATGCACTTGGCTCCAGATGGAATCCATGTTCTGTTACAAGAGAACACAGCTGTTCTTCTCTTTCTCCCTCTCCTTCTCTCGAGGCTCTTTGCGTTTGCGTTCGTTACTCCCGGATTGTCTTGTGCTGGCTGGAGAGGCAGCACCTTGTACCTGCTGTGTGGGGAAACAACATGGGAAATAAACCCAGCACCATTGCACATACAGCCTGAACTCTTCCTGTGGGCTCAAGTTCACAAACAAAAAGTTTAAGTATTATGCAAACCAGTGGAGTTCAGGTAGGGTTTTTGGTATACCTACTCCAGGACCTCCACAAAAGTTGTGTATTTCTTGAAAATTAAGTCAGCTGAAAATATATTTCAAGTTTCATGTGTCCCTTCTGTTGTGTCCACATATATGGATCAGTAGTTTCAATAAAATACAGTTTCAAGCATTTTCTGGCACTGCTGTATTATTGCACTAGAACTTTTTCTTGGTTTCTCTTATAAGTACATAATCCACATTTCACTATTTGCAGAGTCAAAGTGCTGGTGTGGACAGGGAGATAATGGTAAGGCAGCAGCTTTTTGTGACTAGAAACTCTTTAATAACTTGGCAAGGGGGTTGGTATACAAAGGCAACATAAGTTTTGTTAATTCATCATCTATTCCCTCTGTTACCCATTCACAGCTGCAAATGAGCAGGCTCTTAGTCCTGTTCAGCAGGTTCTTCAGTTCCTTCTGCCTTTGGCAGGTATGAATCTATGTCTGAACTAGGTACTGCTGGTTCTATTAAAGCAACAAAGAGTGCAAATAACACAATTTTACCTGTCAAAATTCTTGTTTCATGCTTAACAAACTTATCAGTTAATGGTTCTGAATTACTTCAGGCCAAAGATGCAGGCTTTAAATAGATTATTTCTTACATATCTGTACATAAAAGCAGTTCTGAAAGCCCTCAGTGGTTAAGAACTCTAAATCCACATCACCAACTTAAATATTGTGTCTGGCACAGAAGATTCAGTTAAATTGCATTTTTTGATAGATGTGTGCACAAATCATATTTTCAGAAGACTTTGAAATCAGCTGCTTATGAGTATGGGATAGAAAGGTGTACTGGGAGAAACTGAATTGCCTAATTTGGAACAACAGAATAAATTCACATGAGATCACAGTCTGAATCACCTAAAAATGTACAGCAACAAACTTCTGCAAGACAAAATAAAGACAAAGCTTCAACTATTATCAAAAAGGTTACTTCAATGCTCTTCTGCAAGTAATGTAAAATACTAGTTAATACCATCTTTGTAACCTGACATATTAATTCATACCATCATTCCAAATTAAGTATAAATGAAACCCGAATTTAGAAGGTTAAGCCTGCTTTTAAAGTATTTAAATGTCTGCAGTTGCCATATCTACACACACACTCCAACAATTGTAGTGTATTCCTGAAGATTCCTATATTCATCTCAGGCTGAAATATGTACAAGCACAGATGTATCTGTGCAATTATTCCCACTTTCTAAAACTGATGATCATATTCTGCAGTACTGTCTTCTTACCTGGACCTGAGCAGCTGCTTGTTCTTGTTCCTGATAGTACTGAGAAGCTCTCCTGTCCTCCTCTTCCTGGAGCTTCTTTGCTAGCTCTAGATCACTGATTCCTTCTGGGATCTGTTCCCAGTTAATCTCTTGATTCTGCTGCTCTTGTTGTAGAGACAATGCCATCAGGTAATCCTAAAGAGTAAACCTGTGCATTAATGCTCTTTCACAGAGAACAGAGTCAAGTCATACCAAGTGAATTTTTCAGCATGTGCAGCTACACAGTACCATCACTTTTCTCCCAGCCTTATCTTCAAATGAAGATCAGGAATTTGTTTCAGAACCTGTCCATAACCTCAACTGCAGGAAGGCTGGGAACAGCTACTTTACATGTCTGCTTTCACAATGACTAAGCTGCAGCACAGAAGACACAAAAACTAATTTAAAAATGTTGCTTTCAAATTCTATTACCTAGACAGCAGCAAATTCTCTGTCAGATTTTTATTCAGAGAGAGAATTATTAATTTCCCCTCCATATTTAAAAAAAATTAATGGTGATCACTATAAACTTGTTCAGAATGTAAGATTTTCAAGGAACTTAGTCTTGGTCTGCACTTGTGCATTAACTGGTACAGCTCAGCCCCACCTCAGACATGACTTGTGCAAACTCTGTGTCTCAGCACGAATAACAAACACCCACCATGACACACAGTCTGCTGTGGGGTCTGTCCTACATTGAGCCAAGTGGGCAGCAGAAGGCAAAGTTCAGCTATGAAACCTTAATGAGCTGAAGGGAGTTTGTTATGTAGGAAGAAATTCCACAGTCTGCTTCTGTTTCCATGTACAAAACAGAGGTGACATTTCACCTGAGTGAGGACTCGCCAGAAGTGGATTCTGAGAGATTAAAATCCCATTTTCCAAACTACTCAGTTGGTCTTGACTTTTCCTGCCTCAAAACCATATTAATACATTCAAGTGGCACTTTTGGGAACCCCAATCTAATTTACCTAAAGGAGTTTTACAGTCCCAGATATGCATGAGTATACACACATACACATCTGTGGAATTACACATAAATATGATTAAAAATCAGTGTACTAACTTACAGTGGAAAGGCAGAAATCAGTACCTGATCTATTTGATCCTGCTGCCCTCTGTAGACAGTTTCAGGGTCAGATGGAGGCCTCAGGTGGAATTCAGAGTCACAGAAATTCCCATCACCATCCACATTGTGTAAACTTTCCCACACAACCTTCTCTTCTGTAAGAAAGCCCTGATCTGTCACCAGCAGGTAAAGCTGACCCTATAGAGAAGAACAAGGAGAACTTTTAAAACTGAAAAAAACCCACAACTTTTTACAATCTAAGTAGCAGAAATGATACAAATGTTGCATTCCAATAAAACATTCATTTAGAGTTTTTAGCACGTTTAGTAATTACATAAATCAGCATACAGCATTAAACCACCAGATATTAGTATTCACTGCTAAATTAACAGCCACACCATTTCTGTATTCCATCTTGCAGCTCTTCATTCTTAATGGAAGTTCATATTGACAAGAAATTAATATAATACATGAATGAATCTATTAATATATATCAAGCCCTATACCTCGACAGCTCTTTAGAAACACACCTAAGAAGTAGACTTAAAACCTGGCAACAAAAACTTTAAATCCTATGAGTAATCACATGAAATTCCAAAGGCAAGATATGGAGACAAAGGTGACCTTTCCAAACAATCCAAGAGGCATTACCTCAAAATGGCCACATCTCAGAACTTCATGTTTCATGAGTTTTGACAGAATTTGAGGTCTGTGTCAATTGAAAGCTCTAAATTTAAGATTCTTCCTATCACTTGTTACCAATAATTGCTTTTGTTGGCATTTTAGTAATTTTACAGTTGCATAAGGCCAAATTTCTTGGTTTCAAAGTCTGAAATTATAAAATGGGCTGGTCTGGAGTGAAGGAGACAATGCTAACAAGTGCAGATACCAAGGCACTGGAAGGATGAAAAGCAAGCTCAGGATGAAGGAGTGGGAGAGCAGCTGAAATCAAAGGGAAATAACTGAAGCAGGCACCAAGTAAAAGGAGATGGTGCTCCTGCATGTCTGAGGGACAGCAAAGCAGCAAAAAAGACCTGTTTAAATTTCCATTTAAATCAATCCATTTATTTCATCCTACCTTTTTTATAATGTTTTTAGGATTATACTCCAAATCAAGAATGTTGTTACTGACCATGGAGCATATTAAGACTGAAGCTCCCATTAGTATGACTGAATGTACCAGACCAAGACAATACAAAACTTGTAGCAGTGCTTTAGCTGTAAAAATCAAGGCAGTTTATTATGACATCTACAAAAATTTGGTATTTGTGTTCCAGCAGCACACAGAGGGTTCTCAAAGATTGCTGTGCTCAAGCTGTACCTAAGCAAGAGGTAGATCCTCTTCTAATGATTTCTAAGGCTAAACAGGCAAGAAATGGAAACTCTGTCCATACTCAACACAGACAGAACGAGCTCCCTGACTTCTCTGAAGTCATTAAATAACTCTCTAAGGGAGATGTTGAAATTCCACTCACGTCTCGTCAATCCCACTCTGTTTACAGCTGCCCCTGCTGGGGCTGGGAGCTCACTTGATGTAACAAAAATATTATTTATTTGAAGACTCACATACAGTAATTACTCCAATATTACCTAATACCATAACATGCACTTATACACAAGGCCAAACAGAGTGGATAAAAAACCCAAACCAAAACCAAAGAGCTAACACTACTGCATGTTCAAGCTTTGGAATGGGAGTTAACCAGCACAGGGGGGCTTCACAGACATAAATAAAGTCTGATCACATAACATGATCTAAGAAATCATCTGTCCCTTGGAAACCTGCCTAAGAACTGAATGATACTCCTGACACTTAAAATTACTTGAAGAAAATAAAAGGAAGTAATTTTGCAATGTTTCCAGTTTGCACAAAATACCTATTTCACAACATTTTGTATACAGGAAGTTTTCAAAAATATATTTTAAAAATCCCAGAATTTTTAATATAAAATGTATTTGAACTTTTAAGTTTTATTTTGAACAGTACATTGACTCAAAATGTAAAAAAGGGGGTGGTTTGTGTGTCTCTCAGGTTTTCCTCTATGATGCCATACATTTTTAATTACAGCCCATAAACTGTGTAGCTTAGTAATACTGAAATTGTGAAAATACTAGTTTTCTTATCTCCAAACTATTATAAGCTTAATTTTTCCACACACAAATATTAAGGTATATCATTGCCTTCATGGAATTAGAATCTAGCATCTAAAGATGGATTAAAGCTAATACTTGTTTGAAATAAAGACCTGTTTAAAACCTTAAATACAATTAGTATTCTTTGTAAGAATTTCTCAGTTGAACACTGATTGTAAAAATGTCATGTTCGAGTAAATAATAAAAAATAAATGTAACACAGCTCCCTAATGAACGGCAATAAACTGCATTACATATCACCACATTACCTGAACACCACCACTGCAATCCCAATACCAGCTGCATACCTTCAAACATTCTGCTTCACTTGAACAACGCTCAGCAAACCAACAAACACAGGCTCCCTAGGACCTGATAAAGTACCTGATAAGGGACAGAGTTCCTGCTCACATTATTGGAATGAAACAAAAATGAGATATCACAGAGATCCAAAGTCATCTTTCCCTTGTTTTTAACCAACTTCTCTGACCTTTACATCATATCAGTATAATTAAATTGGATTCCACAGAAAACCCCAACCAGGACCCTCACAATATTGCTAATGTTCATGGAACCTCTGGCAATAATTTCATATAAAGTAAGAGGAGGTGTCTCTTTTGCTGCGAGCTGGAATGTAGCCTCTCATCATGGGCCTGTTCCTTCCACTTGCAACAAGAAAATAGACGTCCTATCCACAGACTGGCTCTGTAGGCGCAGTTTTAATGCCAGGCACGTTCTCTCCCCACCGCTAAAGGCACCGGCCACGCTCAGTGGCACACCCAGGCCCCAGCAAGGACTGCCCGTGACCCGAGAGAAGCCTTCACCCCCCGAGCTCCGAGCTCCGCGCCGCCCCGGAGCGGGGCCCAGCCCGCGGCCAGGAAACAGCCGCCCTTGCCAGGCACTTCCACAGGCCGGGCCGGGGCTGCCTGAGGGACACGGACACGGCCCCGGGGAGAGACAGGGACACGGCCCCGGGGGGAGACAGGGACACGGCCCCGGGGACAGACAGGGACACGGCCCCGGGGACAGACAGGGACACGGCCCCGGGGAGAGACAGGGACACGGCCCCGGGGAGAGACAGGGACACGGCCCCGGGCTGTGCACAGCTCACCCGGCCCAGCTCTGGACACTCAGGTAACCAATGCACACAAAAATGACTCTCAAGGGCCCCTCACTTTCTGAGAACAGCTGTCAGGCTTTACAAAATGTTTCTACCCTCAGAAAAACCTTAACTGGCCATTTCTAGAGCACTACCAGATTATCTTTTAGATTTGTTTTTATAATGTGGGGCTTTTTAAACAAATACCTAGTCTCGTGGGTTAACACTGCCCCCCAAAACACCAGCAGGCAATAGACAGCAAAAGTATCTACTACTAACTATAGTCAATAGGGAGTAAACCAGTGAAAGTCCCAAGTGCATAACTACTGCAGACACAGTTTACTTTAACAAGTTATAACTAATTATTTACCCTAAGAATCGATATTTAGATATTGTAGACCAATGCCCAGATTTTATAGTTTCACATATAAAAACCTTGAAATGAAGCTGAGGCTAAAGCAAGATTATTCTCCCGAACAGCGGGGGGAATCTCTCAGTCTTCTGGGTGGCACAAAAAATCCCCCTCTCTGAAATGCACAAATATAGGCTACAGGGGCTGTTACTAGACCTCCTTTCCTTGGATAATTTCATAATCAGATTAAATAATTAATGTTTTTAAACTACTTCTTCTAATGCCAATTACCAAGTTTCCAGCAATTCAGAAAACAGAAAAAGAAAACCAAACACCTGTCCAATAGCTTCGTACAGTAAAGACAAACATTTTAAGCCTTATGTTGTGAATACTAGATAAATATTCTCTTGGACTTCTGGATCAGATCCCTTCATTTTTGTGAAGATGTTTTAAATTGATGAATGAGTGTTGTTTTAATTTTCTCTAACAGTTAAAACACTCAGATGTACTAATATTAAAAAGTTTTTTTAAAGAAAGTATGTACTATTGAGTTCAGAGTAACCTTCAGCATAAGAACTGTACACTTACTAAGAAACTGAAAAATAAACATGTTTTTAAGCAGTTATATTCATTGCCCCCACTGTGTCAATCTTGAATGTCTGAAGTTCTGAAGCAGAAACACAACATTTATAAAGTAGAAAACACACATACTTAAAAATCCAAACAGGTAAGCATCTTGATACTTTTCAGTAAAGAACACAGGTTCTATTACAAACAAGTCTGTGGGAAAAACATTCCAACTGAACTAAGATCTTCTTACCAAACTGATCCCCTCTTTACAGTCCTGTTTTTCCTTGATCTAGGGAATTATCATTTGGTGTATTTATTATCTGCATAATGAAAAGCAAAGGCAAAAAAAAAAAATCATATTTTTAACTGCTGAAAATTATTACTGTATAATCACATGAGCCAAGACGATTAGTATGCAATGAAAGGGACAGGAAGTAGAAAAAAATATTACTTGGGCAAATGGACAAGGTATGGAAATCCAAGTCCTTTCACTAAAATATCAGCCTTAAAAAACCCACACTGCACTTAAAAAATATCCCCAGTGTACAGGTCCTTGTATCAGCTGTGCATTAAAGCTGCCAAATAAAAGTTTAAGCATTAGCTTAATTAGAATAATAATCGCTAATTACTTAAGCTGTGTTTCTAAAAATATACTGATTTTATTACATGGACATAACTTAATAAATGTGTAATTCCCTTTTGATTAACTTTATAGCTGCTTTATTTATACACTTCCAATACATGTATTGGTTTGGAGGGGAAAGAGAGAAAGGCAGTATTAGAGAAAAAGGAAAAATAATTTTATCATTCTTGCCCTACAAGTTCTATACCTCCATTTTCCCTGGCATATGTTGTGTCTCCAGTTTTCCCAATGGATGGACTTTTCTCCATAGTCCAGCTACTGCTGACTACTGCTCAAACTGTGAGGAAACTCCATCTGCAGAGCAAGCACTAAACCCAGGAGGTGGAAAGAGAGGAGCAGTTGAAAGAAATCTCAACTCTTCAGCAACAATGCATTTGGCACTCATATGAGTGTCCTGGAGGGCCAAACATTTCTGGAGAGATGATCTTGGCTAAAAGCCCAAGTTAAGTCTATTTCTGACTTGATACAAAAGACCCCCTAGATGTATAGCTACTGCAAACAGCTGGGTAAGTAGGAGCCAAAAGAGTTACTGCTGGCCTTTAAACATCAATTTAAAACTTATCTTCTGTCTTTATTAAAAAGTTTCTTGGTATCTCAAATTCTTCCATGTACCACTCAACAGAAATTCGAATCAAAACAAACACTGTTTACAAGCAATAACCTCAGGAACTAAAACATGTAAATAACATGGAAATTAAACACACTAACTGCAAGGTTATTCCCCATAATGACTGTGAGAAACAAGAATAATGGCCTCTATTTCAAAATTTAGCATTTCAGATTTCTAAGAATTCTCAAAAAGCACAAGATTAAAACCTCTGTGACTTAGCAGCAACAAACCTTAAATATTCAAACCACACTCATTTTCAAATATTTTAACTTTATATTTCTTAGGACTTGTATTTTGTTCTTACAGGCAAAACTCACGACACAGATTTTTACTCACTGCCTTAACCTGTTCTGTATTATTAATATTGGCTGAGGATATTTAACTCATTGAAGTGTTGCATTTTATTTCTATAAGTAAAAAGGATCTCAACTGAGAAGCAAATGTTTACAAAGTATGAAGCTGATAAAGCACAGACACACATCAGGTTCTACCCTTTAATGTAATACTGGGATGCAAAAGTCTACAAAGAACCTATGTTTTACTAAACTAATCTGTATTTATAATCCACAGGCCAAAGTGATACTCATTGATACTGTATTTAATACAAATAATATTTTAAAGGATTTAATAATAGCACAAAAAATGTGTTATTTCCAGGAGGATTTATGTATTTTTATCTGGAATGGCCTTTAAACAAAGTAAAAGAGCACCTGCACCTCTAGATACCATTTGTACCCAGGAAGTACAGCTATACTTTTACTATTTTCTTTTTTAAAACCAAACTATATTGAGGCTGGGGTTTATTCTTCCCTCCCCACTCCATGTAACAAGTGTAAAACAGTGTACAGGCTTGCTTCATGAGCTGCCACCACCTAATCCAAGAACTAAATTTAGAAAAGCAGAGAGGAGAAAAACTATACTCAAAATTGTGATTTAAATGAGCTGCATCAGGTAATATTTGACCACACAATGATTTATCTCATAGCTCTGGGTTATTTAAATGGAAGAAGGGAGGAGAAAGAGCCTTTTACCTGCCCTACTGCTTTAAGCGAGTGGCATTGTATACACAGATTTAAAACAGATCTCAGATGTACTCTAATCAGAAAACCAAATGTGTCACCTGCTTGTAGAGTTCATCATTATTTATCAGGACTGTTCAGACTTTAGCTCAGCTTATGAGTAGTTACTCAAAATGCCAAAGATTAGCACTGACAGTCAAGATCAACAGAGGGAGCAAAAAAGGACTAGTAGTAACCAATGAAAGTGTCATTCAAATGAGGTATATGACATTATCATATAATGGCAAAACCAGGGGGTTCTTAACTTTTTTGCATGTTACACACCTCTTCTTTTTTTTGCTTTTATTACCATTATTCATAAGTACAAGCGTACATGAAATTGAAGTCTTTAATTAAAGAACAGATAACCAAAACATAATCTTAAGCTTCCTATACAAGGGTAAAAACTCATACACTACCATCCTAGCAAAAGTAAAGTTGTTTTAGCATGAAGATGCTCCATAAATGAATGTAAACTTGCCAAACCAGATTCTCCATTCCATGGAGGAAGGAGTCCCAGAAGCACTAATCAAGCTGACACTTGCTTTTTATATTCTGGAATATTCCTTTCACAACTGCTGCCATTTTGCTTCCCCAGATACCGATAAAAAATAATTAAAAGAAATTCTCTTCCCTAACAAAGGGAACCAATATAGTAGCTCATTTCAACTTCTCCAAGTTTTGCATATGGACGTATTCATCTACTGGCCAAATGTAATGCAAACTTTTAGATCCTGAGAAACAACAAATTAATTAAAGTAACCTTTTTCATGCCAACCACAAACTGCAAGAAAATTTAAGCCATGTAAGAAGTGTACATAACTATACCTAACCACAAAGAGTTAACACAGGGAGTAAACTGAACAGAAAGGGAAAGGCTACTAATAGATTTAAAGTAGTAATGGATCCCAGTGACTAAACCACTGTAATCAATAATTCCTAAGTAACATTTGCAACAGACCTTACATTCACTGTAAGCCATATTTATATATAAGAACCTGGAATTTAATTCTGTTTCAGGACAGTAAAAAAGCATGACTTGCTTTGAAACACAAAACACAACAATAAAGAAGAAAATGCTGGATGTACCTTGTATTTGGTCATGGTGCTAAAATGGTTGTTCCTGAAGAACACACAAAGCTCTCCCTCCTGGACAGCTGAAGTCAACTCACACAGTCCATGGTATGTCAATTGTGTAGCTGTGTTATTTAGGAACTGCTCAGCTACAAACCCTACAAAAGCAAAACATACTGTTATGTGTGTCTATTACACACTTGCTAATATAAAACCTGGAAACAATACTACTATTTTTCCTATCTTCCACCTATGTCCCCATATTGACACAAGCCTTAGGGAACACATAAAAAGAGGAGACAACAAGTTTCAAAGTTATAAATCCACAGCATTGTAAACAAACCTTCCCATGTTCAGAAATGCTATATCCACTTCTAATATTACTCATATTTTGCTTTGTTGTAATGGAGTATGTAATTGATATTCTAATTATAGGAGATAATTCATAGCTAAGTTGAAATCTGAATGCTGCCACAATAGGGGAAGTTCTTGCCAGCTTTTGCAAAAGTGTATTGAATAGATCAAGAGCATGCATCAGAGAAGTTGAGAAGACAAGCCCAGTGCTGTGTGCCTGCCCAGGAAAAGCAGCTCAGCACACAGAATGCAGCTCTTCCCACTTGTATCTCTACTCAGCATCATCTACATGGAAAATATGTAACTTAGATTTGGCAGGGCACATACTTTGATAAAATACAGAAAAACATGACTTACCTTCACTAACCAGTTCACTGTTTTCTGACTGTTTACAAGAAATGATCTTCTCCACCAGCTGATTGTAACTGCAGTTACCAACTGCTTTTACTATGTCAGCAACCTGCAGCAGGAAGGAACAACATGGAGAATTTACCTTTGAGAAGAACAGAACACAGCTGCAAGCCAGTGGCAATTATTAATCAGACAATAAGAATTCAATAAAGAGAGGATGTTACCCCCTTAAAAAATCTAGGCCAAAACATTTTAGCCCAGAGTGTTACACATTTTGCTATTTCAGATCCTATTTTAAATCCTTCAGTTAACCCTTAGCATCAAAAGCTAAGGCAGATGGAGAGCACGGCATGAGTTGGATCAGCTGGGCCAGGGTAAGAGAACTGCAACTCTCACCAACAAGGCATGAAAAGAAAAACTCTTAGGCATTATTATTCCAGCCAAACTCACCAGTTTCTCCCTAAGCAAACAATACCACTTTATTGTTTATTAAATAATATAATTAAAAGTAAATTACATGTTTGCTACAGATGCAGTTCTCTCCAACCAGTTCCACCATCCTCAATTCTCAATAGCAGTGACTAATAAATCAGTATTAAAAAAAGGAGGAAAGTAGCTTTGTATTCTTTCCAAGTGTTCTCTAATAAGCTTTCAAAAATGATGACTGGGACACTGTATCTGGGGCAACTTGCTACTTCCCTCAGAAAAACAATTCTCCTTTACAGAGTCATAGAAGGCTTTTAAAGAAGTTTGACTATAGACCCAGGCTCTGCAAAGTTCCTGCACTAAAAAAACACAGTCTGTATTCACTCCTCAATTTTTATGACTAGACTAAAAAAATTCATTACCATATTCATTACTGACTTGTTAAAATTCAGAAATACCTCCCATCCCACCAATAACATTCCGGATAACATTTTTTAAATAACTGAAACAGAGTAAGTTACCTGAGGGTCCACTAACCATCCATGGTACAAGGGGATATCCAGCAGATCAAACACTATGCATTCAGGAGTGTATTCAAATACTCGGACACCTGTGAACTTCACATTGACATCCAGACCTGTCTGCAACTTATGCAGAATTGCCATTGCATCACTCATATTCTGACAACAGAGAGAAAAGAACAGAGCAGATGACCCAACACAGCTCTGTACACTTGGTGGTTACTCTTGTAACCCTTCATCAACTCAACACTTCAGAAAAAAGTTTTTAAAGGGTAAATTACCTAAACAAATGTTTCAATGCACATTCACTTTACACATTGTGCCAGAAGACACACACAAAAAAAATCTCCCTTCAATCACCTCTATCTGAGTGTTTCTTCTTTTACACCCATACACTACTTTTAGGCAGTTCTGATTGCTTTTAGGTCTATTTCCCAAAGCAACAAGCCAGATGTTCGCAAGAAAACTGAATTATAAGGGAATCCTCAAGGGACTTTTCTTGAGGTTTCTTCTCCCCTTTTAAGCCTTCCCTTACAAGTCAGGATGAAGTATTTGTCACTACATAATGAATGATCTACACAGACCCACTTGCCAACTAGAGTTTCAGGGTTCACTACTGAGAATCAGAGTCTTAATTGTTCACCACTTTTTTTCTTTATTTAAAAAAACCACCACTTCCTTTCTTTTTATCTTATTTTAGGCATACCTTTAAATGGCCTGTAGATTTTACTGTTGAAACAAGTCATGAAAGTAGCCCTTATTATAGGAGTGATCCCAATGGAATCCTAAGGAGAATTATCAAGTTATGAAGTTCCAATCACAGAAAGGAAAGATGAGCCAAAGAAAATGTGCTTTGTGAGACAGTTATCTTGAACCAACAGATAAAAAAAAATCCTGACATGCAGGAAAAAGAGTTTTCCACTAAGTGAGAAAAGTCCACAAGAATACAGCCAGAAAGTCTTGTGCAAAAGATTTGGGGAAACTGAGGCACTTTGTTGTTTGTTTGGGGGTTTTTGGGTTTTGCAACATTCTGTTGTTTAAGAGGAATTCAGGCTTACAACAATGGGAAAATAGCATGACAAAGACCAGAACTGCAGATTGGACAGGAGATGGAGACAGCAAAGATTCACAGACTGAAACTACTGATGGTTAAAGACAGCTGCTTCTGTTGTCTTCTCATGAGACTGCACTTGAGCATGGCTGCTACAAATGAGAGTTTTAATGCTTGCAGCCCTTTAACTGCCCTGATCTGTCAGGTTTCCATGGTCAGGAATGGAACAGCTCCCACTACCTCACTACATGTTGCTTCATCTTACTGACAACTTTTCTGTCACAAGGTTTAGAATTTAGCAAGATTTTGAAGAAATTCTCAAGACTGGCTTTACCTTTTAAGTTTTTATCATTTGAAAAGCAAACCAAACCACCTTAACAAGAGCATGTCATTAGAGGGGCCAGATATCAAATATAAAAACCTTTCTGAGATATTTTGAAAGAAATTTTGCCACAATCTTACTCTGCTGAATGAATAAGAAGTCCATAGCAAGTCAGCACTAGCCATCCACAAATTTAGACCATACATCTACAGACAATAGCTGCATTTATTTTGTTAATGTTTACTTAGCAAACAAAGCAGGATTACATCAAACGGACCAGAAAACCACAGAAGTTTCTCACTACAATTTCAACATTATCACTTCTACTTTAACTATTTCCATACCTTCAAAGCAACTTAGAAGATTTCTAGAACAGAAGGCTTCTTTGAAATCACATGGTTAAAAACTTCAGGTATGTGACATTTATGTTGTAAACCCATATATCTGAGCATAAGAAAGCTGAAGAGGTTGTACTTTAACCAGGCATAGTAGTTTTCATCACCCTTCTATAAGTTGATTATAGCTATAACATTCTACAACACAGAATTGTGTGGAAAAAATAGCTAATTCCATTATTACTAAAGTAATTCCTATAATCTGATACAACTCAATCTCAAGTTACTCAATTTGGCTTTCAGCACTGAATGAGAACAAGAAAAAATGACCTAAGAATAAACAGAACTGCCTTGAAACCTTATACCTATAAAAAAATTCAAATTCACTTCTCCATGAGTAACCAAAAAAACAGCTATGACTACAGACAGAGCTCGGAAAATATATACTAAATCAACAATTTTTAAATCTAATAGCATTATCTTCAGTACAGAAAGAATTTTGTGATGACATATAAATAGTGGCCAGTGCAAATAATATTGCCTTTCACAACATGGGATCAACCTCTTTTTGTCCATCACAATTAAGAACACAGATCTCTCTTACTCAGTTCACATCCTCAGAGAAACTCTGGCAGGCACCACTAAACAGAGCAACTGAAGGACATGCAACACAAGACTTCAAAAAGCAACCACTCTGTTACATACTTTTATTAGTACCTATTAGTACCTTTGCACTTCCTCAATAAAACCCGTTTTACTTCATTACTGTTATTTCATAACAGGGAAAAAAGTGTCTTCTGTTAATAAATACTGAGTTTTTCTTCACTAATAGCACATATATAAAATTATTACTCTACATCAAGCCCACACAAAAACAAACTACAAACAATGGTCTGTATGCTTCTGGTTTTTAACAAGGTGACAAACCCTAGGGGAGAAACATAGTTTTAGTTTCCTCAGACGTAAGCAACTGTTTTAGGAGCAGCTCCTTACCTGCTCATAATTAAGTCGCTGAATTTCAGATATCTCTTTAGGTTTTGCGTCAAGAATGTAGTCTCCTAAAAGAAAGCAAAAATGCAATTAAATTTATTCCACAATCAAAGCTTCAACATTTCTATGAATGTTTCTGACTGATAATGAATACCACTACTGAAGTTTTCTACCAAATTAATGAGATCACATTGTTTTATAACCTGAATTAGAATCATGGAGTAAAATATGAATATAAAAACTTAGTAAGATCACATTAAGAAATAAAATTAAAATGGCCAACACTGTTACTAAAGCAACATTTCATAATCTCTTGGGGTATCATACCAACCTCTTCACTATTCAAAAGCTAACCTCCCTCTGTGCCTCAGCTTAAAAATATAAAAAGGTTAAACTGTTCACAGTAAGGTATGTAATTCTGTACACAATTTAAAAAGACAACCACTTATCCTGACTGATACTGTGAATGTTTTGCCATGTTTTATACACCAGTAAGTCTACAAAACTTGTTGTGCTGGTTTTGACTGGAGTATAGTTAACTCTCTCCACAGTGGCTGCTGTGGGGCTGAGCTTTGGATTTGTGCTGAACACAGGGCTGATAACACAGAGATGTTTTTGTTATTGCTCAGCAGGGCTCACTCGGAGCCAAGGCCCCTCCTGCTTTTCACAGGGCCACAGGAGGCTGTGAGGAGACACAGCCAGGACAGGTGACCCCCACTGAGCACAGGGATGCTCCAGACCAGGTGGCATCATGCCCACTATATAAAGTGGGGGAAGGAGGAGGAACACTTGGAGTGATGGATGGTGTTTTTCTTCCCAAGTCAGCACGTGTGATAAGGTGCTGCTCTCCTGGGGATGGCTGAACGCTTGCCTGCCCGTGGGAAGCAGTGAATTAATTCAGTTTTGCTCTGCTTTCCCTATATTGAGTCTTGAACTCATCCCACAGGTTTTCTGGCTTTTACCCTCCCCATTCTCTACCTGATCTCACTGATAGGGGAGCGAGCAAGGGGCTGCCTGGGCTTAAACCACAACACTTGTATTTCACCTTTGTCTATAACACAAAGGTAATAAATTAGTTAATAGTTAATCAACACACTGAGGTTCAAGATTTATAACATCTTTAGTGACTTGTATCTACTTTCCAGATTTTATTTCAATGTTTTTGTACTTATTCCCTTGCTCAATTACTAAACTCAGAAAAATATAAGTTTCCTAATTTATATTCTTGAAAGTGGTTGAAGGCTGTTTTGTTGGTTTTGGCTTTTTTTCAGCTGTAGAAGAACTATAACTGCTAATCCTGTTGAGTAAATAGGAGCCTAAATAACTTGAACACAGTTTTATTTTTCAATTTAGTAAGATAATTCCAGAAACTAAAATATGTCTTCAAGAAAGAATACACATCTAGACAACGGGAATTATGTAGTGACTTCAGACAGTATTGTGCCATCAATGCAATTTTAAGAAATGTTTAGACACAGGGAGCAAGATTTCTTATTTTTTTGGGAAAATTATGTAGGTAACTTTTTTCTTCAGCCAGAAGAGTAAGCAATTTACTTCTGAAAAGAACAAGCTACTTTCTTTACAAGCAAAAAGAAAGAAAGTATCATAAGGGTTTTTTTCTCCTGCTTAAGAAAAATCAAACCTAGTCTATAAAGTTCAAACATTTTATATTTTATAAGGCTACAAGGGAAGGAAAAGTGGTACATGCAGCTTAAGTACTATCACAACTGCACTTTTAACACCTGGATCATCAGGGCTATTAAAGTTCCAGCCCTGTCAGATACAAAGAGCTGCAGTTTTGCTGAACACTGAATATGATACCAGAGTAGTGCCTGCAAATGAAATCCCAATCACTGTGAGGACTACATTAATTTTTCTTGTTATTTTAATTGGGTCATACTTCCAAGGATTAGCATTACTATAGACAATTAAAGACAGAGTTGACTTACTACATTCTGTCAACTATAATAAAACAACATTGTAAGAGACATGAATAATTGAATAATTTAAAATCTGCCAATGTGTTGGTGCACTGAGCCATAACAATGGTATCGACTAGACCAATCACTTTGGAAAGCAGTGCAGAAAACTTCTAAAATCAGTTAAGGAAAAGCATGAGTAACTGAATACTGTAGGTAGTTTTCTGGAATCAAATAAAAAACTGAATAAAATAGTAAATACATAAACCAGTTCTATGTTGCTACACACTACAAAGTACAACATACAAGTGAAAGGGATTTATTGCAATTACTAACCTAAGTATTCCATCAGCTGTTCAGCCGTTATGATTTCCATCATCGGTGGCAGTTTAATCTGTCAAAGTGAAAGTATATTCTCTTTAAAACACCAGAACACCACAATCTAAAAAGCATGGCATTTCTAGACAGAAGACTTCTGATTACATTTCCCTCACCAGTTTATAGGGCCATTGGCATACTGGACCTCTACTAAGTAGCAGCCACAAAAAGAGATTAAAAAGGCACTTTGGTTTTTAGAGAAACCACATGCACACAGCACTTTCTCCCAGGTGCACACCTGCATAGTGCTCTCTTCTCCCACCAAAACATTTCTCCAGCACCCCCTCCACTTCACAGGAACCCACACCACTTGCTGCAGTGGCTCAACTACAACCACTCAGAATTAACAGACTGGGAACTGTTACGAAAACTTCCCCTGAAGTCTCTGACTCCCTACCTTCATTAAAATTCTTAACTGAGTATTGAGTACTAAGAGTATTTGTTTTCAGTATTAGCTCAAAAAGTTCCTGTGTACAAAGTCTCTAAAGGACCTAGTGTCAGTAGCTGCTGGGACAGGGAAGCCAAAGACTTGTGCAGGTACAAGGAAATGACCTCCCAGCCTCTCATCCCATGTTCACATTCCCAGGTTTAACTGTTTGGTTTAATCCCACACAGAGCAGACCAGACACACAGAACTCTGTGGTGAATATTCTATTCCCCTCTTCCCTGATCTATTCCCACCATCATCATGTGCTAAAACCAACCACCTTGGCAGAGCTAAAAGCCTCCTGCATTCTCATCTCTTCCAGCATCCTGGGTAAACATTTTGGTTGAACACTTCCATTTACTGCAGGAAGAAATGCAACAGGCAAAGCATAAACACATACAAGGACATGCTTCTGGCAATCTAAAGAAACACCACAGGAGGATATAGACCTTAAACATAGTGAACTCAATTTTTCTCTGCATAAATGTTAATTTTATTTTTGTACGGTTTGGGGTTGGTTTGTCTCAGGGGTTGATTTTTAAGCTCTGTTGAGTTTTTCATTTTCTCATCCTATCTCCCTCCAACATCTTGCCATTCAAAGCCTACAACAGGTACTTCTTATATTAGGAATTTTTTAATCAAGTTCCTCAATACTGATCACTGGTGTCATATAGAAAGACATGACGTGAGACTGTTAACTCATGGTTGAGACTTAATAGGTTCCACCTACTTTTCTGGTTGTGGAGAAGGAAGAAGTAGAAAACCAGGACATGGAAGAGCAATCTACATAAAATCTTTGATGCAGCACCCCAAACTCAAATATACAGTATAGCAACACACCACTTTGTTCACATTGTGATGGAGAGGGTTTTCAGTATGAAAACTGAGCTATTTTAATAACTTAGCAGGGAAAATGAGGTGTGATTGGGCTACATCTGTCTTATCAATTTTAGTTATATTTGACAAAAGGTAAATGTGTTAAATATATGAATACACAAGAAATTTCATTAAATTTGGAAGAAGAAAGAGACCCAAGTTAATATGGCTTTCTTATTTATACTCTAAGGAATATGTCTCTACTTGGGTTAGAGTTGACATATGCCACAAACTGATCAACCCAGAGATGATGAGCTTATAAAGAAGTTGGTAGCACTGGGATCTAGGAAAGGAATTAAAGAAAAAAAATCAGGCATGCATGGGTACATGGTTTTTTGAAAATATTAAATGAATGATAACTGGTTTTAACTTATAGAACTCTCCCTGAAACTAATGCTCAATAGGCTAGATGCTTTCATACTCTTTGATCTTTTCACAATATTCATACTGAGTATTCAGATAAATACAGTGTATTCAGCCATGTAAACAACAGGATTACAAGTTCAAAAAGCTGCTTCTTAAACTCCCAGTTAGGACTGGCAGCATTCAAGTCTTAGCAAACTAGCTGTGCGCACCCCTGAGCCAGGACTCATCACAGCTCCTAAGGCACAGAACAGCATCACCTCCACCAGCCCTGCCTGAAGTGCTACAGCACAGATGTGCCAGTACAATGGGAAGGAAAATCAGCACTGCTCCCTCAGCTGTTAATTGGGCTCCTGTGATGATTCTTTCAGGACTGAAGTTAGCTCTTTTTATTATTTATTTAAACCATTTCTATCAGCTCAGCCAGCATTGCTTGGGGGGGTTCTGCTCTGCACCACATTTGGAACCTCTACAAGCATGCTTACATGACAAACACCAACTCTAAAGCTCAATTACATAGCTTACCTACATTTAAGCTCTATGTATAGAGCTTAAAATAGCACAACATATTATTCATATCACTGGTTAACAAATGGAACTTTCCCTCACAACTGTAAAGCTAACCATTTATTTTTTTACCACAGAAAAAGCAAAGTGGTTTTACTCATATTTTCAGGATCTGTCAAAGCTGGGTATTTTAGCAAGCTGCATCTCAAAATTAACTGCTTGATTAAATGCTAAGCAAAGTTAATTGGTTACTTCATGGCATAATTTTAGGGCTGGCATGTGTAGTGGGACCTTGATCACACCTTTGAAGTGGGCTAATGGGGTTCCAACACATTCTAAGTACTTCTGAACAGAGCTGACTTAAGGATCTACAGAGAACATGACATTTCCCAGCTGTTCAGAGCTTCATTGCAAGCACTTAAGGGACAGGAAATGTACAGCAAAGAGGAAATGGGAGAGAAAAATACCTTAGGAATTAAGGGAGAGCAAAACATTATACAGAACCATAGTCATTATCCAGATAAATCAACAGGAGAAAACAATGTAAGCAACACTAGTAGAAGCTGCTGTTGTCCATAACAATCTATTATTCTGAGGGACACATTTTTGTGATAGGTTTAATGTTTAGTTGTTAGATTTTACATCAATTCCACATTTTAGGAAAAATGCATTTCCTCAACTCCCACCCATTTCCTGTACCCCTCTAATCCAGTTTCCTGGTCCTTTGCCCTGATGGCTCTTTCTAACTCCAGCTACATTTTACTTCCTACACTCAGGAGTGGGAAACAGTCCTTCTCACACAACTACAGCATGACATACAGTCGAGGCATATTTTAATTAAAAGAAAGGAGTGGTAAACAAATTTTAATATAGAAGAGATTGTCTAATAAAACTTACATAGTTTCTATGAATTAGACTATAAACCCCAAAACTACATAATACTAATTTTCCACCATATTCTTCCACACTACAGAAGGGCTTTAAAAAAATTAAGTGATATAGTCATGCACAGAGGCTAACACTTCTGAAAATACTATGAATATCAAAAGGGTCCAAGAAAATTTCTAATGGCTTATATAATAAGTCTTATATAAGACTTATAGTCTCAAAACATGTTTATCTAAAACATGCAACTCCTCCGAACACAGTGTTCCAGAGAGGTATGGGTAGCTTCAAGCAGCTTTGACAAAAACAATTAATATTCTCTGCAAATAAGTGTCCCTGGCCTGGCAGGAACAGCTTCACAAACCTGTGACACGACAGCGTGTGCTGCCACCCCACATCCTCAGCGTCTCCCTCTCAGCCAGGTAACCTCCAGCCCCGGGAGTGGGCTTGTTGCTGTGCCTGGCACGGCTCCAGGCTGGCACCTGCGGGCTCAGCTCATCCCACAGGTGCCGGAGGAAGGGAGGCTGCCAAGCCCCGCTGAGCAATCTGTGCCAAGTGCGGCCATACGGACGGGCAGAGCGCGACAGGGACAGCACATCACGTGTGAAGGGCCAGTGCCAGCCCCCAGAGCAGGCACCACCACTGCAGCCTCTGACCAGCACAGTGGGGATCAGCTCACTGCGCTCAGCTCCTCTCAAAAGGGCCATTTCAATGAAAACCTAACATGGAGAATTTCTAAGTAGAATTTTTTACTCCACCTCTTCTCTGCACGTCAGTTTGGATACATCTAAGCAAGAAAATGGTTATATAACATTTACTGACATAATTGTTATGATACCTAAATAGGTAATTTGTACAGTTCTAAAAGTTTCCAAAATTTTAGTAGAACTATGTGTGTAGGGAACACAGCTCCTTCCATTTGTTGAGAGGATTATGACACAAAAAACTTTCAAAGACATTTTCAAATATGCAATATCACTGTTCTACATAAGGACAAGATATTCCATATGCATGCACTTCTCAAGACAATATCAATATTATTTATACTCTAATTGTATAATGTTTTCCCTTTGCTTATTTTATGTTTCACAACTTCCCTGGACATTTCAGATATGTAATTTCTGTGCAACATGAACAGAAATTACTCCTTCAGACTCTTTCAGGTACAAAACATCATATCCTACCTAAGAAGCACAGAGCAGAATCACATGGCACCCTCACTAAGCTTTTAGCATCTGATGATTGCCACATCCCCCCTGCCCCAAATAAAATTTAATGAAATGCCAGAAGTTATCAGAAAATGTTGCATAAACTACATCTAACAAAGATCACAAAAGGCACTTAGAAAAGCCAACTTTGCATTGCTAAGGTTAACCACATTGTGAGCAACAGGCCTGCGCTAAAACTGAGCAATCTCCAGATTTAAATAAGCTGAAAAACAGTGTGCTACACTATTCTACATCAGAGGACATAACTCATGCTTGTACATACATTTAAAAATGCTTGTTTCAATCTCTACTTCTGCTTCATTTCCATCACACAAGTCTAAGTGGTTACGACACTGTTTTGCACAACAGCTGTTCTGCACAACAGCTACTTCTCCAAGTTGATATCATAGTGCTTTTGTTTTTCTTCTTAGAACATTTCTCTAACACTCCTCTAGCACAGCTCCTTGGCTCTCCCTCCTATAGACTAAACTGCAAGTTACACTTAGACAGGCAGACTGCGAAAACACTTCAAAAGAAAAGTAATTTCATAATTTTAATATTTAAAATACAGCTTCTGCAATCTGCCACCTCAAAGTTTTAGGTATCCTTTGAAAGCAGTGGATAAAAGAGAGGTAGCAGTTTTATCACAAGCTTAGTTTCAAAACCTGGTATTTTCAAAATGGAATTTGAACAGTCACAGAGGGTGCTACTATTTCAGAATTTCCAAAACCCCAACTGCCAAACCACTACTGTGCTTAAGCTGGCTGAGACCAGATCTATCCACAGGATGACCAGAACTCTCAACCCTGTCAGGAAAGAGTTCTAAAAAGGAAAAATGATGGCTGATACAGGGAACAGAACCCAAAGCGTAACTGCTTAACTTGTTATTCCATGTTGTGATTCTATTTTTCCTCCTCATCTCCTTCTTGTGCTCTTTTTTACCCCATTACATGTAGCTTCTTTTCACCTAATATGTACTATGCTATTCTCATTCTACTTTGCCTATTTTCATCTTTCAGTCTGCTTTCTTGTTCCCAAATTATAATGACTTGTGTTCATGTTGGTTCAGGAGGAGTGAGAAGGTGGATGTCCATCCCCAGCCTTCACATGCAGCAAGCTGCTGTCAGTGATGTACAGGTGAGCTGCCACCTAACCACTGTGAACGTGGTTCTTGACTATGAACTGGGGAAAAGAAAGGCCAATTTGTAGAGGCAGTAATTAGGAAAATCAATTACAAGCAACTACAATATATAACCAAATAACAGGAAAACCCTCAAGCCTATAAATAATAACTTGTGATGACAGTTTCACCAGTTTAGCTGCCTGTCTGCAACTCATGTAAATTCTGCTGAGGTTTTACACAGACAGAACTATAGAAAACTTCCTGTAATCTGAGCAATAAGAAACAGTAGGGCATTCCCAAGGGGTATTTCAGTTTTTGCCTATTTATAAAACTGGGTATTACCTTAATTCTCACTAATGTAATATTTGATCCCAGCAGAATGTCAGTTAAAATTCTGGTTGGAGAGCAGCAGCAGAGGGAAAAGGAAAAAATGTTAAGGAACAAAACCTCCAAAAACTTGAATTCAAACAACAGGACCAGTGCTGTCCCATTTACATCTTTCATTAAATCAAAGATTTAAAAGGAAGATCCTGTAACTAACACTTTCTTTTAAAATGCCCCCCTCCCAAAATGATAAGGGATGGCAAGTTTTTCAAGTCACCCCTAGATGCTGAAGAGGGAGCACAGAAAGCAAGTGTTCAATATTGCAGCCTGTGACAACATTCACACCCTCTTGAGGATAGCAGAACCTACATAAGGCAATACCTTAAAGTCACACACAACTTCCCTCTACTGCTTTTACTGATGCTTAAATACCAACATCACTGTACCCAGAGCTTTCCTCCTGATGTCTGAGCTATTCTACTCAGAAAAATGTGTAGAAATTGTAACTCAACCAAGAGCATTAATCTTCTGCATCTAAACAAATTTCTACCTGCATCTAAACAAATTTCTTCTCATATCATATTTCCATTTTGATCTTTTCCTAAGTCACCTATCACACTGCAAACAACCTCTCACTCTTCCAATACCAAATTTCTTCACCTTGCTACTACAACATAAAAGCTATTCCTGTGAAGCTTCCCTATTTCAGGACTCGATTCTATCAGCTCTTCAGTCTTCCAGGGCTGAATTGCCAGCATTTCCTGAGACGTGCCCCTCATCCTTGGTTTGCAATGCACACAACCTTACAGCTTTCCTCCAACAGATACTCCTTTCACAGAGAAGTGTTAATAACTACATTATGGCTTAGATTTTAATTACTTAAAGGACTGGGGAAAAAATTATTTTAAGACTACTGGAAGTCCACATCCACAATGACTACAGAGCACAAAAACTTCCAGGTCTCAAAGCTGTACTTCACCACTACCTGATTTATTCATGAATTTAAATACAATCTGTACTGCATAACTGTATGAATGTGTCCCCATTACTCAGGCAGTTACTCGTACAAATCTGTATTTTGTACAATTCTGCATTTCGTACAACTCTACATACACTTTGTTATATGAAACTAACCTATTTTCCAAAAATACCACTTATGTGCTCAGTGCTATAAATAGTAATCTTTACTTACTAGAAACTTGTACACATCAGTAACCTATTATATATTATATGTTGTTCAGGCTAGTAAACATCATCTAGATATTTCTGTCTTAAGATAACAACAAGTAAGTCTATATATGACAGCAGCATCTAAGTAGTATATTGGCAACATACTGCACGACCGTATTTGTTTTCCAAGTTCTTCTGTATGTGAGACATGTGCTTAACAGCAGAAATAAACCTGAAATATTTCTTGAAAGAATCACGGAATGGTTTGGGTTGAAAGAGACCTGAAAGATCATCACGTTCCAGACCCTCTGCCATGGGTAGGGACATTTTTTACTAAACCACGTAGCCCAGAGACCCAACAAACCCGGCCTTGGACACTGGCAGGGATGGGGCAACCACAGGTTCCCTGAGCAACCTGTGCCAGTGCCTCATCACCCTCACGGGGAAGAATTTTTTCCTTGTACCTAAACTTGCCCTCTGCTAGTTTAAAGCCATTCCCCCTTGTCCTATCGCCACACGCCCTTGTTAGAAGTTCCTCTCCAGCGTTCTCGACAACGTCCTTGTCCTAAGCAGCACAAACTTCCCGCGGTGCCCTCACGCCGCGATGGCTCGGGAGCCCCGAGCGCTGCCGGCGCCACACGAGCGGCACCGCCCGCCCGGCCCCGCCATGGCGCCCGCCCGCCCGGTACCTTCCAGGCCAGGAGCAGCACGTTCATGATGGCCAGCAACGGGCAGGGGCCGTTCTCGTTCTGGGTGATGACGGGCGTGTTCTCCTCCTTCCAGCGGACCCACTTGATGTGATAGACCGACTGGCCCGGGAAGCGTTCCTTGGAAGCGGAGAGGAGCTGGGAGCCCGCCGCCGGCCTGTCCCCTTCGGGCTCCGGGGCCGGGCCCCCCGAGGAGGCCCCCGCCACCACCGCCTCGTCGGCGTCGCTGTTGAGCTCGGAGCTGCTCGGGCAGCAGGAGTGCAGGTTGGAGAAGGACTCCAGCGAGTCCAGGCTGCGGGACTCCTCCCCCGGCGGGCTGGGAGCGCCGCTGCTCCCGGAGCCGGCTCCCGCGGGACTGCTCTCCGAGGCGGGCGCCGCTCCGGGACTCTCCGGCACCTCCAACCCCGCGCCTTCCGTCGCCGCAGCACCCTCCGCGGCCCGGGAGGGGGACGCGGTCTGAGGGGCCGCGGCAGTAGCGGGGGCCGGCGGAGGAGAAGGGCTGCGCC
>VYZP01075145.1:0-14540 GCA_013400635.1 Hypocryptadius cinnamomeus
TGTTGAGTTTCCAGCTTGGGAGAGGCATCTCCCTCTTCTTCTCCTCCTTAGCCACTGGCACGAGGGGTTTTGTGTCCTCCCCTCTGGGGCCCTTTGAACTTCCCAGCCTCACTGCATCACTTTTAGGGAATTCCTTGGCATTTAAATCTTCTAAAGCCACCAAATTTTCTTCCAATAAATAGAAATGTTTGTTTCAAATTCACCAGGAAAAAGCTCCTAATCATTTATGGGGAGGTGGGATGGAGGGAGGGGAAGACTGGGGGGACATTTGGGGGGAAATTGTGGAGTTTTGGGGGGAAATTGTAGAGTTTTGGAGGCAAATTGTTGAGTTTTGGAGGCAAATTGTGGAGGTTTGGGGGAAAATTGTAGAGTTTTGGGGCTGAATTGTTGAGTTTTGGGGGCAAATTGTTGAATTTCCAGCTTGGAGAGGCATCTCTGTCTCTTCTTGTCCGCAGCCATCAGTCCAAGGGGTTGTTGTGACCTTCCTTGAACTTCCTGGCCTCACTGCATCATTTTCCTTCAATTTAGAGAACTTTGAGGAAATTCCTGGGATTTAAGTCTTCTAAAGCCACCAAATTTTCTGCTGATAAACACAAATGTTTATTCCAAGTTCACCAGGAAAAGCTCTTAATCATTTATGGGGGAGGTGGGATGGAGGGAGGGGAAGACTGGGGGGATATTTGGGGAAAAACTGTTGAGTTTTGGGGGCATATTGTTGAGTTTTGGGGGCAAATTGTTGAGTTTCCAGCTTGGGAGAGGCATCTCTGCCCCCTCTCCTCCTCCTCAGCCATTGGCATGAGGTGTGTTGTGCCCTCCCTTCTGAGGCCCTTTGAACTTCCCAGCCTCACTGCATCATTTTCGGGGAATCCCTTGGGATTTGAAGCCTTCTAAAGTTACCAAATTTCAAAGCCAGGACCAGCACTGACCCCTTGGTGGCACGTGGTGGCTTTGATCCCCATGGATTGTGGAGAGCGCTCAGGAACAGACAACAACCTACGTGCGTTTTTTTATTTTAAATTAATTAAAACCCAATTTCCAAACAAGCAGGGACACGAGCAAATATCAAAGCCCTCAGTGAAGAGCCCAAGTGCTCTCGAGGGAGGCAGCTCAATCTGAAGTGTCCTTTAGGTAGAGCCCGATGGCTTTGATAGCTGCCCATATTTGATCAAATAAAGCTATTGATCCTTACCATGAAAGTTCAGTCCAGGCTATCAGTGCTGCAAGAGCAGCACAATAAAACCTCACTCCTTTTGATCTCTGCTGAAGCATTTCATCTTGACATTTGTTAAATGTATCAGTAGATTGCTTCCAATGAGAATAGGGCTTTAAAAGCTTACTGGAAAAGCAAAGCTCCCATAAAAAATTTAACTTTTACATTTGTTAACTTTTCCATTTGCTGCTTTTCATTAAGTGCATGGCCCAGCCAGGTATTATTATTATTATTATCAATTCCATTTTAAGCAAGATGGGGAGACCGAAATGGATTTCTAAATATAAATCCTTGGCTCCATTCTCACAAGTGGTTTTGAGGAGGGTTTATCTGCTGCTGCACCTTTGCAGTCAATCATTCCTGGGGACACCTCCTGACCCCAACCCAGCAGCAGCAACAGGGGGGTGAGAGCAGAACATCCCCGAGCAGCACAGAAAGCACAGGGCAAGGTTAGAAAGCAAATAAAGAAGGGAGGGGGGAATGGAAGGAACATTTTCCATCATCTGATATTCTGTAATCACCAGGACAGGTTGTTGTCACAGTGACACCTCTGCAAAGCCAAAGGAAGGAGCAAAATATCCCATTTTATTGCTGTTACTCAGGGAGTAATTGGGTTAAAGTGAGGAGATGTGTCCCAGGCCAGGTTGGACAGGAATAAATGGACTTATTCCTCACAGGTTTGTTGATTTGCATTCTTCAGGCACTGACACCGAATCTGGGGCTGCTGAGAGGACCAAGGTGTCAGAACTCTCTTTTTGTTTGATTTTTGGGCAAGCCAAAGTGCTGTGTCCGACATTTTGGCCTCTGCTGCTCTGTAAGAGGGGAAAAGAAAATGGGGAAGAAATCTTGGGAGTGAGAACTGAAAAGAAGTGGAGATGGGAGGGGAATACAAAACA
This sequence comes from Hypocryptadius cinnamomeus, assembly GCA_013400635.1. NCBI lineage: Eukaryota > Metazoa > Chordata > Aves > Passeriformes > Zosteropidae > Hypocryptadius > Hypocryptadius cinnamomeus. The sequence continues at coordinate 2,107 of VYZP01075145.1, forward strand.
ACAAAAATGTACATCCTCTTGAGAAATCAATAGGATTGACTCGATTTTTCCCTTCAACAATTCCAACAATTACAGCTGGTGAACTCTGCCTGAGCTGCCCCATACACAAACCTGGTGTGGTGATAAACAGGAACATTTTTTGTGAAAAACAACACCTCAGGTCACCCCTAAGGCTCCTTAAGTTGAGAAAGAAACACTTAGAGACCTGTTACACCAACCCTGCACCCCTTCCCTGCGCTGCCTTCCCTGAGCAGACTCACCTTTGGAAGTAAATGGCTCAGAATTACTCCCAGGGCTGTGTGGATACATCTGTGGGATATCAAATATCATTTCAAGGCCTTGGAGAAACAGTGGAAGCTGCAGGAAAGCAACTTTGAACTCCCGATGTTCCCACACCATTAGGAAATTTTCTGAGGAGATTAGGGGAAAAAAAAACTTCGCGAGTAACTTCTGCTCAAAGGTTTTCTTTGCTGCCTTTATGGTCAGCAAAGGAGCCCTGCTGAACAGAGATCAGGCTGAAGGACTCAAAACAGGAGCACTCAGGGGAGCAGAGAGAGAAAAAGCCAAAAAAAAAACCTCTTTTCCCTTCCCTTGAAGCTAAGTTTGTAACGGTGCTGGAGAGAACAATCAAGAAATTCCTTTGGAGATGAGAGGGCAGGGGACTGGGGGAGAAAGAGGCCAGTGTGTTTCTTGAAGGGCTCCTTTTCTTTCCTTTTCTCTTCAGGAATATCAGAATCAAAGGAACCATTGTTGGGTTGGCTTCAGTGCTGGGAACTGCACTGAAATTTGCTACTGCCCAAACCACGGCCTGCAGAGAGTCTGGAGCTCCTGAAGCAGCAGTGGAAGAATTCTGCACTTAATGAGGTTGATTAGAAAGGAGACTCCTGTAAAACCTGGCATCAGACTGGATGAGATTGCTGAACATTCCCAAACCGTTCCAGCTCCAGCTCATTCCCTGGGATGGTTTCCTCTCGAAGACACAGCTCTGGCAATGAGAAGAGCAGAGCTGTGGGCCTGGCAATCCTCTCTGGATCCTCCTCTGCCCCTAAAATGGGAGAATTCTTATCAAAACCAGTACTTGGTTATGAGGGGGCCTTTCCCAGGACACACCTGGTACCAAAAGGAACCAAAAAAGGGAATTTAGAGGTGGCCACACCTGGCACCAGCTACAGCATCTTCATGGGTTCACACTGCCAGAGGGCAGGGTGGGATGGGATATTGGGAAGGAATTGTTCCCTGGGAGGGTGGGGAGGGGCTGGGATGGAATTCCCAGAGCAGCTGTGGCTGCCCCTGGATCCCTGGCAGTGCCCAAGGCCAGGTTGGAGCACCCTGGGACAGTGGGAGGTGTCCCTGCCATGGCAGGGGTGGCACTGGATGGGATTTAAGGAGCTTCCTCATCCTTTGGGACACCCTGGAGCTTCTCCTCCTTTGGGACACCCTGGAGAATCCTTATCCTTTGGGACACCTGGACAATCCTTATCCTTTATAAGCACAGAATGCAAAGGGAATTAATTTACCTCTTGATTTTCTGGGGTCAAGTCTGGAGCACAGAACTCTGTGATGCAGCAAAACAAATTATAAACAAATGTAGGTGCAGAGCATCTTTCTAAGAGAACCCTGGGTTTCTGCTTTCCAGGGTTATTAAAGATTCTCTTCTCCTGTCAAAATGACTCTCCTGCAGTTGCACACATTAACAGATTCAGAGATTATTTCATTAATGATTTCAGGGACTATTTAATTAATGATTTCTGTAGGATTCGTGGCCTCACAGCGAGCTCTGGACTGCAGAAATCTGCAGGCAGGGTTGTTATTTCAGATAACCTGGGCTGAGCATGGGGAATTCAGCAGCTCCATCCACTGTAGGACCAAAATCTGGCATTGGGAGGAACAAATTGAATTTACCCTAAAACCAATCTGAGGGGCAAAAAACCCTGCCTAAAGCAGAGGATTGTTATTAAATAGAGGAGGAAATGTGGTGCCTTTAAGCAGCTGAACGATTCCTCTTGGAGCTAAGAATCAGTCCTGAGAGCTGGGAAAATCAGACATTGTTAGTCCAGTTCTGACAGGAACTCCTTATGCATTGACAGAGTGATAAATTAATGATTGACAGAGTGATAAATTAATGATTGACACAGGGGGGAAAAAAATCTCTAAATGGAACCATCATCAGGCTTTTTAAAAGCAAAGCCAGGCTGGACTCGGAGGTGGCTGCACAGAATGGAAATCCGCCCGTGCTGAGCTCCACACCACTGGGATAACGCCACTTCCCGCTTCAGAATTCCACTGCTCCGAGATTCCTGAATGCTTTGCTCTTGTGGGATGGTTTTGGGGAGGAAAAGCCTCCCTGGAGGCAGAACAGCAGCCAAGGGAAGCTGGCAGAGCTGTCCCTGTCCTGGGTGGATGGGAGATGTTCTGTGCCTGGAAAAGCCTCTGGACAGCACAGTGCTCCCTTCATGTTCCCAGCTGGAAAAATGGGATAAACACTGCAAATATCTGCTGGGAAAACAACCACAGACAATGCAAGGGGCAGGGAGAATACAGAAGAGGATGATTGTTATGGGACACCCAACTCCCAGCTCCAAAAGAGTTGGGGATCCTCAGTTGTGTCCCCAAGTCCAACACAAACTCTGCTGCTTGAAGGCTTCATGTCTTGGCTTTATCCTCCAAATTAAGCGGAAAAATATTCAAAAGAATCCTTGCTACACCCCAAAAAAATTCAAATGTCAAAAAAACACCCAAAGAAACCTTCAAAACTTGAGAATTAGACAGGAAAAAAAAAAAAAGTCTGAGATTATTTAGGGGAGAACAGAAAGAATTCTATAAATACCTTGGAGAAAAATTTCCAAACTCTGTTTCTGTAGCAGCACAGCCTTAAAAAGAACATTGTCTTACACTTTAAATTCTTCATGACTTAAGTGACTGCATTTCCAAAACTTTTCTCTTGCTTTTCAGCACAGCAGCAAAAGGAAAAAAAAGGGAAAAAAAAAAAAAAGATTCCTTGGTTACTGGGAGAAACTCTGAAAATATTTGATTTTTTTGGTTCAGCTGCTACCTGGCATGTCTCTGTTCCTGCTTCAAAATAGATGGGATATTGGGAAGAAATTCCTCCCCCCGAGGGTGGGGAGGGGCTGGGATGGAATTCTCAGAGCAGCTGGGGCTGCCCCTGGATCCCTGGCAGTGCCCAAGGCCAGGTTGGAGCCACCTGGGACAGTGGGAAGTGTCACCCATGGCAGGGGTGACACTGGGTGGGATTTCAGGCTCTTTCCAACCGAAATCGTTCCATGATTCCATAATTCCACGAATTTTCAGGCATGTGAAGATGGTCCCGTAAGGTCCCGAGTCCTCCTGCACATCAGAGTCCCAAAAAGTTCCAGTGTTCAAAGCATCTTGAGGTCTGACAGTAAAAGTGAAAAAAGCTCATTTAAGCCTTGACCCATCAGGTTTGGAACAGGAGCCTTGAACATTCCATTCATGGATGTCAGACCAATAACAACTGAACATTTGGGTTGGATTTCGATGATATTTGTGGATCCCTTTCAGTCCTGTGATAATTTCTTCCTCTTCCCAGTCCAGTCCAGCAAAGCTCCCAAAAGCATTATCAGCTTTAAATTCCCCAGAATTCTCCAGAATTAAATTCCCCAGCCAGAATTCCTGCAGGAAGGGAAGACTTGGATGGTTTGGGGGCTCAAAAATACAACTTCATGGATTCAGCTGATTTGTAAACTAAACAACTCTTGAGGAACATCCCTTGGGCAAGAAGGAATTCCTGGAGTTGGGCAAATCCAGGAAATACTCCCAATATTCCTGACTTCGAGACCTTTCCTTTTTCCATATGAGTCCAATCTCACAGCAATGAATTTTTGAAACTCTCAAACCTCTCTTGCAGTGATGGCTGGAGTTGTGAAATATGGAGAAAATTAACGCAAAGTTACAAGGCAAAGAAAAAAAATCAAAGTTCCAATAAATGCTGAGTAACTTTTAATATTTGCAGTAATAAGGATTTGGTGCAGTAATTTATAATTTTTGTACAAGGAACAGCCAAGATTAATGTTGGGAGTTATTATATGCAATAATTAGAGGCTTTTTTAGGAGCTGCCTGGCTGGAGGGCCACTGCCTGTTTGTACAAAAGATAATTATGGGACAAATTGAATTTTCCTGTTCCCCCAGTTTGGCAGCTGCTGCTGATAAACACATCCCTCATTTCCAAGTGCTTGGTCCTTATTCCTGTCTTTGAAGTGTCATTTGAAGTGTCACCACCCTCATCAAAACCTGCATTTTCCTTCAGTGCTGGAGCAGAGCTGAATTTATCAATTAGTGTTACTTTAGTCAGTTAATTAATTTATTCTGGGTGTTTTAGCCTGAAAATCCGCTCTGCTCCTTCCCTGACACCAGGCAGGAGACTCCAGCATTGATGTCCAAGAATTCCTTGAGCTTCTGGATGTGGCTGCCCAGCTCTCAGGTGGAGGGAGGAGAAACAGAACCACCCCCAACACCCTGGTGGATCTCACCTCCCAGCCTGGGTGTCCTGGATGTGACACAGCTTTGTCCCCATCCAATCCAAGCTTGGCTGTCCTGAAGCTGTAGAACACCTTTGATCCCATCAGTTTTGTCTGTTTTGGGTAGATTTTTAAGCAATCATGAGTTTTTTTTTCATTTACAACGTTTTGGTTCAGTTCCCAGACCAGTTTTGGCACGAGTCAAAGAGCTTTTTTTCCCAGTTTAGCCCACTTCCAGGGGCTTAAAATGGGGTCTGAAATCAGGAGTTAGTGGTGGATCATGGCTGTAAACCCACAGGGATGGAGGAGAGTGGAGCCCAAGGAGGTGAAATTCCTTCCAAGGGCAGGGATCGTGCCTGGAGATGTGGGGCAGCATGGGCTGGGGTCTGTTCCTGTTTTTTTGGCTGCTTCCAAAAAATGTGGGAGGGATCATGGCAGGGCAGAGCTGCACCAGCCTCCCCCTCCACAGGTTGGACATTTCTCCTGGAACTCATTTTAAATAAGAGACATTCAAAACTGCTCTAAATTCATCTTTCAGGTAAAGAAATCTGTAATTTGCTGCTTGTTCCCAGAATGATAAAGAGCATTAAAGCAGCTGCAGAGTAGAAAAACTCAAGAACAAAACCGGTCTTGATATCAAACCCCTCATTTCGGTATAATGGACCATATAATTAATCCATGAAGGAGACGACAAAGTCCCCAATCCCAGGGAGAGGTGGCTGTGCCTTTGTTGGTTTGGTAACCAACTCAGCTGTTTAATTTAATACCTGCAGTTAATGAGGGGTCTCTGCTCCTAATGAGCCGAATGTTGGCGATTCCTGCATGGAGTGGAAGCACCTCGGAAGGGCTGGTGGCAATCAGAGGCAGCAATTATTGAAATGATGAGGTGACTAAGATGTTGGGAGTTGATGCGAGTTCAAACCAGGAATCATTATCTGGAAGTGAGTTTTACTTGGAGATTTATTTACTGAGGAGACAAAATTAATCAGGAACTCAGTGTGGGGAAAGAACCGGACTGTGCGGGGAAAATCCCTTCCTGGAAAACGCTTGATGGGAAACAAGGATCCCATCCCTGGAAGAGTCCAAGGCCAGCTTGGACAGGGCTTGGAGTACCCTGGGACAGTGGGAGGTGTCCCTGCCATGGCAGGGGTGGCACTGGGTGGGCTTTAAGGTCCTTCCAACCGAAATCGTTCCAGGATTCCATGATTCCATGATTCTGTGATTCCACGATCCAGGATTCCACAATTCCATGATTCCATGATACCACGATTCTACAATTCCTTGATTCCATGATTCCATGAATGCATGACTGCATGATTCCACAATTCCATGATTCCATGATTCTCTGATTCCATTATTCCATGAATGCATGATTGCATGATTCCACAATTCCATGATTCCATCATTCCATGCTTCCATGCTTCCATGCTTCCATGATTTCACGATTCCTTGATTCCACGATTCCAAGATTCCATGATTCCACGCTTCCACACTTCCATGATTCCATGCTTCCGTGATTCCATGATTCTCTGATTCCATTATTCCCTGATTCCATGATTGCATGCTTCCATGAAGGCAAACATTGGGAAACACCTCAGCACAGGTCCTGGCATGTTTCTTCTCCTGAGCCCATGAGGAGCCTTTGACAGAACCAACCCACCCCGATCCACGACCTGGCATTGTTCAAATCTCGTCAAGCAGCCCCAATTAAAAGCCCTTTCTGTAACACCAATTTGCATAATTACACTGGATATTCTGGGGCCTAATCCTCCTTTCCCCTGGAGTGTCTCTACATCATTTGAAAGCACCAAGATTTACCGCAATTTTACACCTGAACAGCTTTTTATTTTCTTTTATTTCCACCCTCTCCTCCTCTCATGGCCAGTTCTGAGCTGGGGGCAGCTGCTGCTCTGAGAGATGCAGCAAAAAGGATAATTTTGACCAATATTTATAAAAAATTAAACCAGCAAACTGTGCAGCAGAAATGTAAACCTAAACAGAGGCTGTGGACAGCTGTCCTTGTGCTGTGTTGTTATTTAGGATGTTCTAAAACATCATTAGTTTAATTGCATATATATTTAAATGGAGTGTTCCAATGGTTGTTGTGAATGTGCAGCTTGTTGGAGAAAATGAACACAATCTATTTCCTTCAAAAGCCTTTGGAATGAGTAAATCAACATCATTTACAAATTATATTACAGCACTCCTAAAAATTTCTGTCATTGAATCCACAAGTGCTGCAGGGAGCAGTTTGGCTGCAAATGTTTTGGGGAAAGAGCTGGTTTAGGACTTTGGGAGTTGAGTAAATGCTGGAATTCTCACGGCAGCCAGAGCCCGTGGCCTTCCCTGCTTCCCAGCTCATTATTTATGGGAGTTTTGTGGGCTGACACTTTAAATAATGCTCTGCTTTTAGAAGGGAAGAATAATACAGGAAAAAATATCTGTCAAGCACAAGCCTCCCATGAAAGTGGATTTGTCAGAGTTGCCATTTTTTAAGTATATTGGGAATAACCTGGAATGAAAGAATCTCAGGTGTGGGGGGAGGTCCTTGACCCTCAAAAGTACCTGGAACAGAAAATTCTGTTTTGCCTCTGCTAAGGACAAGTGCTCCAGTTTGCCTTTGATTCCACACATTCCCAAGAAAACTCAGGAAAAACCTCCTCAGCCCCCAAATCCTCCCATTATTTGGAGGCAGCTGAAGAGTAAATTCACCCGAATGCACAAAATATGAAAATTAAAAAATTCCTTCCTGCATTTTTATTAGTGTTCCTTGGAAAACAAGGGCAGAGAACAGGGGGTGGGCGATGGGCAGGAACACTTCAGTGCTTTATTTTCTGCCCGTTTGTGGGATGAAATGAAACTTCCAGGGAAAAAAAACTTCCAGTGAAAAAACTGCTTAAAAACCCACACATTTATCAATTGTGACAAACTGAATAAAATGTTCCCATCCAGCTGATGTAGCCACGAGTCATTCCTGGAATATTTTTTTGGAAAAGAGGAACAGGAGCAGCTCAGTTTGTACCACCACTGGCCTCACCTGGATCATCAGGTGATGCTTTTTGGCTTCAGAGCAGGAACTATCACTTTTGGACAACTGGACAATTTTGGAATTGTCACTTTTGGACACTGAGGGCAGAGCAGGTTCTTGCTCACAGGTGTAGTGGAGTCCATTTGAAATCAGAACAAAATCATGGAATTGTTTGGGTTGAAAGAGACTTTCAGGATCATCTCCCTGATGCCTTGGGAAGGCTGACCTAGAACAGAGACTAGACAGAGCTGAAGAATAAAGGGCTGCTTTTTAGGGCCACTCCATCCTGTCACTGCCATCAGGCCATGGTGACGTCTCCAGCAAACGGCTCGGAAGATTTGGGCTGAAGGATCCCTGGTTTTACATCCCTGGTGCTTTGGGAAACAGGAATAAACAACAGAACGGATCAGAGCCAGGAGGAGCTGCTCTCCAGGGACTGGGTTTGGGCAATGAGATGAAATAAGCGGTGACAATTTAAAATAAAATAATAAAAGGTACAAAAGCAATGGAGAGATTTGCCAAGAAGGGGCTGACACAGACACTGCAAATGCTCTGGTACCCCCTGTCAGGAGGGATCAATCCCAAATCTTCATCTTTTTTGTTATCAGGGTCATTAATCCTGATAAAAATTTTTTTGGGCTGGATCTTTCCCAGATTTTTTCCCTGTATCTTTGGTCTGGAGTTCCACAAAACAAAGCAAGTCCATCACGCCCCCAAATTCCTCCCTTATGTATCTGGAGCTTGTTTATGTCCACTTGACTTCATAAATTGAGGCTCTTTAGGAGTAATTGAAATGGAAAATCAATCAGCTTTTGATACCACAGAAATTGTTGGCTGTACAAAACTGCACAAGTGGATCGTAACTCGCCTGTGTGTTCTCAATATTTAAGTTAAAAATATTAATCTTAAGAGAAAACTACAGGAAACAAAAATTTATTGATCTGTTTTTGTGCTGTCCAAGGATGGTCATGCCCTTAAAAAGCAGGAAAATTTGTGCTAACTCAGCCCTTTTTTATGATCATCATTTTAGAGAGGGGTTATTTATTCTGATGAATGGGCTGATTTTTACAGCAAGGATAACTGATATTAATAGAGGTGGACTTGGTTTCAGTGGAGAGAAGCGAGAGCAAAAAAAGGGATGAAAATAAGGAGAAAAGAGAAAAAAATCATGATCAAAACCCCAATAGAGCCAAGGGGAAAAGACTCCACTGCACCAAGCCCCCAAACCAGGATTATTCTCTCATTTCTTGCATTAAATTGGTAAATAAATACAATAAAGATGTTTTTTAGAAGCCAAATATGTCAAAAGTCATTTTTGTCCAACAAATTAACAGGAGAGGAGAGCCAGCTCTGACTGGAGGGGTAAAATGATGCCAATGTAGGGACACCCAAACCCGGCCATGGATTATAGCCCACCCTACACTTCAGGAAACACAACAAATCCATGGCTCCATTCTACTTTTCCTCCACCAGGCCGACCCCAGGGACCAGCACAACGCACAGCTGGTGGGGAAAATCCCCAGATTAATGAAAAACTGGAAATTGTGACATCCCCAGTGGAGATTTCCCACTGGCACCTGCTGAGGATCCCATTCCTGTTTCCTGGGACAGGGCTCCCCATGGAAGAGTTGAGTAAAAAGTCAGGATGTGCCGGGGGGCTGGGACAGCAGGGACAGCCCCAATCCATCTGCATTAGCCCAGGCCGTGACAGGGACAGTGGTGGGAGCTGTGGATTTATTTTAAACAACCACTGCTACAAAACAAACGCCTCATGTGCTTTTCCAAGGAAAAAAAAGGAGGGGAGGGCAGGGGTGTGGGAAAGCAAAAAAATGAGATTTTTTTTTTTTCTAATAGCAGTTAAATGTCACCATATTAATTCTTGCAGGGCTGAGAACACCCCACAGGCTTAACCTTTAGGATTACTTCATTCCTGAAAGCAAGAACAACTTTCTGCATGTGCCAGATAACTGCAAGGGTGAAATCCCAATTTAGACATCCAGCACCGAGATCCATCCCTGGGAGCTTGGGCCTGGAAACTGCCCCCAACTCCTTCACCAAAAGATCCCAAAGCAGGATTTTCATGGCAAACAGTGGCCAAAAAAGTGAAATTTGGGGTCACTGGCAGTGAGGAACAGAGAGCTCAGAGCTTGGTCTGCACTCAACTCATTCTGCAGTGCACTGGCCCAGGAACATCCTGGTCCAGGGCTGCCATTCCAGCATCCATCAGCGTCATCCCAGATCACTCTGATCCCACTGATGGAGCCAAGATCCCTATCCTGCCTTTACCTGTCAGACCCATCCAGCTGGACACTGCCAACAGAAGGGCTGGAAAAGCCCGTGGCAAACAGCAGAAGGGAGCAGCAGGAATCGCTCCCTAAATTCCCTTCCCAACAGGCTGCAGGGAGGAAACGTTCCAGATGCTCAGCTGAGACTGGGTGAGATGCCATTTTCTGCTCCAAGCATCTGCTGGGGTTTAATCTCTCTCCAGGTGGAGGGGAAAGGTGAATCCCAGCTGTCTTGGTTTGCAAAGCCAGGTGTCTGCTAAGGAAGGCAGGAGTTTCCCTGAAATGGAAAATGTAAACCCCCTCCCTCCGAATTATTATAATTTTGAAAATAAGGGGTTCTCAGGCAAAGATATGGGAATAGGAATAACAGTTCTTTACTAGGAAAATTAAAAATTCCATGGCTTCTACTGCCCAGAATCCCATGGCTCCCACTCCTAACTCCCAGAATCCCATGGCCCCCCTGCCCAGAATTTCATGGCTCCACCTCCCTCTGCCCAGAATCCCATGGCTCCCACTCCCACCACCCAGAATCCCATGGCTCCCAACACCCAGAATTCCATGGTCCCCCTGCCCAGAATTCCATGGCTCCCACTCTCTCTGCCCAGAATTCCATGGTTCCCTCCACCCAGAATTCCATGGCTCCCGTTCCCTCTGCCCAGAATCCCGTGCCAGCTCATTTTCAGTAATTTCCACCATAAATCCCCCCTTGGTTCGAGGCTCCCCAGCCCAGCTCTCCCCTGAGCTGCAGGAAGATGCAAAACGCGCCTTGAGGGGAGGGGGGGACTTGAAAGAACCCCCGATTTTTTGTTTATTTTTAAAAAATTCACCCCTTGATGCAACCAATCGACTCCTCCAGCGCTGAGACACCATTTGATTTTCCAATTCCAGAGTCTTTGCTGCTCCCACCATCCTGTGGCTGCTGGAACACAGCGACACTTGACGCATTGTAAATATTTGAGGTATTATAGCCACCGAACACACGGCAGGTTTGTCGTTCTCACTTTTATTTTTAAGTGCCAAACGAGTGATTCCAGGACTGCTGCCGGAGGAGCCGTCTGCCCCATCCTGGTGATTTATTGCTCCTCTCCAAGCAGATCGAAATCTGGGAATGTTTTTATGACTCAAAGGGTCCGATTAGGACTTATCAGCAGCAAACTTGAAAAGGTGGGGTTATTTCCATGCTCAGCATTTGAAAGAATGATCAGGATTTGGCAGTGGCTGGGTTTTTTTTCCATTCTCTCCAGGGAAATGTGATTTTTTATCACAGCCACTGTATCTTTATTCATTCATAACTGTTGGGAGAATCAACATAATATTCCCTTCCCTCCATTATCATTCCTTAATAACTTTTTCTGCTTATTCCTTTTATTTTTTTCCTTCCTAGGCAGCAGCTTAATATTCTCTTTGGACAGTAAGAAATATTATCCCTGCATAATGATTGGATTGACTCACTTTGTCCCTTTATCCTTGACTCTGTTATTATTCCTCCTGGATTTGGCTCCTGGTACTTGCACTGAACGCTCCGAGAGTTTTGGGGGAAGTTTCACCTCTTTTATGGCTGCAGAGGTTCTGATGGGAGCACCTTGGCTCCATGTCTTTTATCAAGTTGAGTTTCCTCTGGAGATAAAATAGGATTCACTGGAAGGGAGAGATCCATTTATATAGAAGGAGAAATAAATTTATATATCAGGATATTTATATTTATGGTTATATTTAAGTTCATATTTAAGTAATATTATTTATATTTATATTTATGCTGTGATACGATGCAGGTGGCAAAGAGGTTCCCCAGTGCTGTGCTGGTGTCCTGAGCCAGCCCAGTAAACCCAGACTGAGGGCACTGGGAACAGGCTGAGGGCAGAATTTTTCCCCTCAGCAGGAAATAAACTCTGGGATAATCCCACCGTCAGCGCCAGGCAGAGTCCAGGAGTTAATGAGGAAGGAAATAATGGAATGTTTGGGAAGGAACATTGAATTTTACACCATTCCACACCTTGCCATGGGCAGGGAACCGTCCAGGTGATCCAACCTGGACATTCCAGGGATCCAGGGGCAGCCACGGCTGCGCTGGGAATTCCATCCCAGCCCCTCCCCACCCTCCCAGCCAGCAATTCCTTCCCAAAATCCCATTTAAACCTTCCTACTCCAGCTTACGGCCATTCCCCCTTGCCCTGTCCCTCCACTCTCCATCCTCCTCGCGCTCTGCAATTCCCAAATTTTCACACTTCCATTCTTCCCAATATCCCTCCCAGCCCCTCCCTAACCTTACAAGGAGCAATTCCTTCCCAAAATCCCATTTAAACCTTCCTACTCCAGCTTACGGCCATTCCCCCTTGCCCTGTCCCTCCACTCTCCATCCTCCTCGCGCTCTGCAATTCCCAAATTTTCACACTTCCATTCTTCCCAATATCCCTCTAAATCGACTCTTTTTCCGCTTGAAAACATCCCAGAGGTGGGAGAAATTTCCAGGTTTCACCGGGAAAAAAAAAGCCATCAGAGAGGAGATGGGAGGGAAGAGGTGGAGAGGGAAGATTCCCTGAACCCCTGCCCCGCTGGAGACGGGAACAGCAGGTGGGAAATCGCAGCTGTATTGTCAAAAAAAAAAAAAAAAAAAAAAAAAAAAA